>VZTI01005243.1:2036319-2056889 GCA_013397865.1 Struthidea cinerea | reverse complement strand
GGGGGGGGAGGAAGGGTGTATTATAGATCTCAGAGCAGTGTTTCATTAAACTAATTGTAGTCTCAGACTACTTTCTTCTTCTCTGCTGAAATATAATCTGAAGAAGAAAAAGAAACTCAAACTAGCACAACTGAAGTTTTTATAGGTCACATGGGATGCCTGCTGCCATGCACCAGATGTGAGTAGGAAAAAGAAAGTGGTCAGCATATGATATTAAAAACCAGTGCAGTTTCAAAATATTTTAAACATGATGTCAAGTGCATTCAACAGGTCTACAAATGCACTACATTAGCCTAAATTTAGTAGGTGATAATTGAAATCAGAGATCCCGTCATTACCACTGACATGTTTCTAAATACTACCCAGTAAATTTTTGTCTGTTTCAGATTCTGCATGACAGCTGGCAGTCGGGAGGGGAATCACCCAGAGGGTATGAGAGCACACATGTACATTTCTGTAGTCAAATTCCTGCATATTCCCTTTCTGGAGTTAATTGAACAGTGATAATATTGTCATACAAACACATGCTCCCAAAGCAGAATTCCACAAGCTGAATGTTTTCTCCAGTCTCTTCACGGCATCTTGCTGTAAGTACTGGGTATGAAACAGGACAGTAAATTAACTAACTCCAACTGTATGTCCTGCATATGAATTTTCATGAAGAAATTAATTCAGTTCTGTTAGAGAGACCAGATCTGGTACTACTACTTATCCTTACTGACCATCTCTTAATTTTTAGTTAGAAAAGGATGTCCATCAACAATAGAAGACACAGTCTTAGCCCACATCTTTTTTGCTGTTACCTTTGTTATTTTTATAATTATATACCATTCAACCAAAAGGAAAGAAAAATTTCTTCTGAGTCTATAATGCATCCTTTCTTTTTAGTCTCTGCTGTATCATCACCTTACAATACATTCACTATCAGATAATAAAAAATGCAGCCAAGTAACACATGAGAATAACCCATCTCTAGGATCACTTCACATTTGGTAAGTGGACAGGTGTCAGCCATTACCTCTCCCCCCATGCAGAGGTGGTTTATGCAAGTTGGTATGAAGAGCTGATAATTATGTTTGGCAGGTATAGTTAATCAACAAGGCCTCCTCACAACTCAGTTCTGCCATCTGTAAAATGGAGGCAGTGTTGTCTTTCCACTTCTCAAAGGAAACTCCACTTCAAAGCATGTGATGAAAAACTGCCTGAGAAGACACACCTGGCACTTTAGATACCAACAGCATGACTTTTGACTGGAAATTCAAACACCTACTTAGAGCCAGTGAAGGCTGGAAATGAAAAAACAAAGCTTTCACTAAAAACTTACGGGCATCCAAGGCTCACAGACCTTTGTATACAAGCAGCAAACACTACTTAGTTTTCATGGCTTATAATCTTTTAAAATATTGCCTAGCAAAATAAATTCCAAAGAAGTTTGAAAACACTAGCTTTTTAAATTAAAAAATAAAGTAGGCCTTCAAGAGAAAAAACACCTTCTCTCTTAGTATTCGTTCTACAGGAAATCTATTTACAGAGCAGCAATATTTCTTAAAAGAAGCTGCAAGCTACTCATTCTTAGCTTTTAGACCCTAAGACACAGAAGACTCATAAAATTACTAGCACCTATTAGAAGTATTTGACTCTGTTACTGGTCTCAATAATTAAAACTAAATTTACAATTGACATTAACCATGGACTGAAGTAAGAGAGCCAGGAGATACTTGGAGATAAACAGAGTAGTCACAGACAAAAAAAATTTTGAGAACCCCACATTAGATGGTGGGAAGGGGAAAAAGAACATCAGTTTGATATTTTTTTCTGCTACTCAATTAGTTGCTAGAAGCAAGTTTAAAAAAAATTTAAAAAAGAAAACCTACAAAGAAATCCTACAAAGTTATGAATGACAATTCTACCTATATTAAGTAGTATCATAATTCAGAACATCTAAGATTTACTATATTGACAGCTCTATTTCAAATGTGAAACCCAAGTAACTTTCAGACTTTTAATAAATTGTTGTTCAGAGACATCCATATTGAAACGTCAACTCAGCCAGCCTCACTACAGATCTAGAGTTAGTCCCTCACCAGATTGTGTCAACATAGCCTTCAAAATGCCTGAAGTTCAGACAAGGTCATTTAGAACCCAAGTGACAGATCATTTGGGAAGGAGGGGGTTACACAGTGAGTGTCCTGTACAGCACAGGGTTGGTTGTAAGGGCTGCTGAAGATAAAAGTGCCAATCTACCTTTCTTAGGACTTTTGTTATAAAGCAAAAAGTAAAACGCCAGCCTCTTACGACATTTTAATTCTATTCCCCCTTTCTACCACCTCCATTAAAACATTTTCCTCCTCTCTTCTGTGCTATCCAATATTAAAAATCATTTATTGCAATAAAGGGATTTAGTGATTTGGGAGTAACTTTTGTATACTGTACACCCTCTAGACACCCTGAAACTATGTTAATAATTTTCTTCCTATTAATTGTCTCATCAACTCACAGCTGGCTATGCTTTTTATTTCATTATGTTATTCATCAATCTAAAATAGAACTATAACAGAAAAAGAAATTGGAACGGAGCAATTTCAATATTTCAAAACAGATGCAAATCAACACTAGAGATGCTACATAGCATATTTTTATTGAGACAATTCTATACACGTTTGAAAAATGAACTTGTAATAAACCCATATCCTGTGAAGGTATATTTTTCCTTCCATCTTACGAGCTAATTATGCCAACACAACATAACATTTTCCTAAATGCCTTATAAACTGACCCAGTTACTCAGAAAGTATTATTTTTAAATTGATGTGATAGATGCAAACTGGAACGTTTGGATTTCAATTCTGGCACCAATTCCCAGATCCCCTTCCCAAGTAATTTAAGGACTTCCTCCCGATAGTTTTTCATATTCTTTTAACTGACATTTTATCTTTATACAGTATCTCAGCAGAATGAACATGCACTAAAACAATGACAGCCCTTCTTTGGCTGTCATCTCTCATTCTGGCAAAGACAGATGTCTTACACTGGCTTATGCCAATAATAGAGCCGACAAAAAACAACAGAGACTACCTGCCTCTGATGTAAAGGCACCAATTCACATTTGTGACACTCATTTGTCAATTAACAGATTTCTTCCATTGTTGACACATGGGACTTAAAAGATGTGGGCTAGAATGTGATGAATTAAAAAAGACAGATGAGTAAGCTATGAGCTGCAAAGTAATACTATAATGTGCTTTAGATAGGAATATCAACTGACACCCCTGACAGGCCATACAAGGTTTTATTTCATTTTGCTCTGTATCTAGGCTTCATACTTTGTCTTCTTTGTTCTCTTTTCATCAAGCTCCTAACATCTCATTCTGACAGCCAGAGACATTTAAGGCACTTTCGTTTCAAATGCAAGTTAGCATACTTGATTTGTCATTAAAATGCAAAACGATTGCCATTGCAGGTAAATGTAGGTATGCTTAAAAGGTTGTATCTGCAAAGTAAAAGCTGAAAACCGTTTCTGGCTGCTTTGCTTAACTCTTTCACAAGCCTCAGAGTTTTTACAAGGCAAGTGTTACCATGCTGTAATAGAAGTGTAGCAGCACCTGCAGTTTGATACAGGGTACACGTCAGTATATTTAATAACACAAATTCTTGAAGTTACAATGTCAAACACAGAGAGGTACTGTGAAGTTTACACCTGGAGCCTTAGCATGACTCACACAACAATCTGAAAAGAGTCCATCATGTAAAGCTTTCTGGGGTCAAAGTTCTCTACTGCCTAGACACCAATGAGGAAAAGAGGTGGAGATTTGTTTACTCTTTTTAATACACTAGCTGTAGTTGAGTTAGCTGGAATCACCAGAGAGGAAATTTCAACAGCAATTTGCTTTTTCTTTCAATGCTCACTTAAAGAGACATGAGGGCCTTAAAATAAATAAATAAATACATACATACATACAGTGCTCTGTAGTAAAAGATGAGGACAGATTTAAAATTTTGCAGAGCAAGAGACCTGCACAGGATGGGCACAAGTAACCCTTAGCATTCTACATCACATGCATAGATGTGAATTCACTCTATAAAATTAACAAGGTTATTTCTAGTCAATGGGATAGATTTGAACATCAAGAATCTCATTTGTGTTCAGCATACGAAATCTAGTGAAGAGAAATATCTATTATTTTGTGCAAGTGGTTTGAAAAGCAGAAGTATATAATTTAATTGAGCAAATTTTCTTGACACAGAGTTGTTAAGTTCAGATACTTGATTTTAGGAACTTAGAGAGAAACCTTTACCCTAAGTTTGTACCTAAGTATCTTTTTTGTAGACTTTCTTGCAGTTTTTTACTAGGAAAAAGAGAGTTGTGAATATGGTTTCACTCCACTCACTTGGGCACAGAAGTCTTTTTCCCTAGTTTTGTTTTTCCCCTAAGAATGAGAATTGTATGGAAATATGCAGTCAGGGAAACATTCAGAAAATCTGATTTAGATTATGACATCATAGTGCATTAAATATAAGGTAGAGAACCTGAAACATTTGATGCTTCTGTGTATAGACTGAAGCTTACTGACCATTTCTGATGCTATTCTGCCTACAGCTAAGGTTCATCTTCTACAATATAGGAATTATTCATTCCATGTTATATGGTAATAATAGGCTATGCTGTAAATACAAATACCAGCTTTACAACAAATAGCTGTCTTGACCGGTTTCTAGTGCTACTTTCTACCCACACTAGTCTTAAACGCTTCCAGTGCACTTATGTATCCACACAGAAAGAAAATAGGGAAAAAAAAAGTGCAAGATTACCTTAAAGCTGACTTCACCATTTCACTATGTTTTAAAATACTAGGACAACAGCAACCAAGACTTTCATATGGTATACTAAAACACACAAAGAAACACTCGCCCATTCACTTTTAGCACAATACAGACATTTGTTCTCTCTTACTCCATTGACCAGTTACTAGGAAGTGACACAAAATGTACAGTAATGCATTAGTCTCCTTGATTTTAGAAACTTCTTTTCTTCTGCTCAATCATTTAAATGCAGGTGAATCTCTTGTTTCAAACCACCTCTGGCTGGAATGACCAGTGTCTGTAATTCAGTGGCAAAGTAGTGCCCACATTAAATGGGTTGAGATAGATTCTCATAAGAGGTACGTCCAAATTTCAAAAGCCCTTTTATTAGTGGTAGTAAGAGACCATTTGATATGACTTATTTAAAGGAAGCCAAAGAATTAACAGTGAAAAACTGAACTGCCCTCTGACATTCCCCACTTAGACTGGCAGACAGTTTACTAATTGTGCACCTGCTAGAACTAGAACCAATACTGCACATGAACAGAGCTAACAGCTGGCTCCCATTACACACAACACAGGGAACAAAAGAGAGACCACTGGCAAGAAAGCAAGAACCTCATGTTGCACCTGCACCCAAATCTCTCAGCAGCACCTCCAGAAGCATTCTACTGATTTAAGGAGCTGGAGGCAGTGGGGAAGAAAAGGTGGCACAGAGTGAAGGAAGAAAAGTAAACTGGACACATACACAGCCTCTCGCTTAGTTGGCTTAGTTTCTATTGCCTAGAAAACATAGTACTTGACAATTTTTCCCAAAGCAATTCCACTATAATCACCTTCATATATGACTGTTTCTGTGCTATTCCAAAGTACTTCACTGTCCAAGATACAGAGTGTATTAAATGCAAGATAATAGGTAGAAAAAGAAAGTGTTCAGATCCTTGAGCAGCTGTGATTTGAACATTCACACACTGGACTGTCAAATTATCTGAACATGGAAGCAGAGTTCTACGAATATTCAATATACTGTTAATCCTTGGCCTGTCTAGAACATCTTTCCTTCAGCCTTTGAGCGCTTTAAATAATCACTACACTTTATCACTTAAGTAACTAGGTCAACTATGGTAAGTTTTTCTTATCTCTTCAACTAAAATGTCTTGAAAGTCCTGGGAGTCTAAAATACAGCATCCTCATCCAGTGCTTTTGTGGCCACATGGCCTTGCAGAGTCGTGGCACTTCAGTAAGTTTTGGACCTTACACAAAGTCCAAGAAAGGTCCAACCTTTCAAATGGTTCAAGGGGAATTCTGCTGCATTTCCTTGCACTTTAAGAGATTTTACACTCAAGAGACTGAATGTTTTTTGCAAGCAACCTCTAAGTAATATGTTCTTTCCTTCAAGGTTACATATGAAAAGATTGTCACTGACAAAGTCCTACCACAAGTGCCGAATCAAAGTAGAAAAATACTTGAGCATCACCTCCAAGTTTACATACATTAAAAATGTAATTTATATGCCATACTTACATTTAAAGGAATCATATATACCTCATAAAAATCTTTATTGATAAGATGTTATTTTGTGCGTGTGTGTGTGTCTCTGTGTGTGCATTAAATGCCATAAGCTGGCGGCAGCAGCAGCCAACACACACTATGCTTTCTATGAAAAGAATGAACTGGCCTCGTGCATACATCCAAGTATTACTATCTGCCAATACAGCTCATACACCAACTGCACAGCAAAAACAGCAGAGACTTAAGCACTTGAAGAGCAGTATTGGGCCAATTTGCAAGAGCCTATCAACCTCCCTGACTTTTGGACCCACTAAACTATGCCCTAACATTAGATATTTTGCATCTCTAACTTGTGTTCTTTTCAAATGTATTTCTGCCACTGTAGTCCCTCACCATAGCAAGGTTTCCTACAAACATGAGCAATGAGAATGGCTGGATTATACAAAGAACATCACCACTTCCATTTATAGACTCCGCAGGCAAATTAAGTTAAAAAGACAAAATAAAATATTAATAAAGGAAATAATCTTCCAGCTCTACCAGTGAGCAACTCACTCAGGCAAGCATCATCAAAAGGAAAGACCAGGAGAAACAAAACAAAAATATAAATCAAAATTATAAAATGCCACATAATTGCAAGCATCAGTTCATGGGTAAAGCCTGTGACTGAGCTATAACACTGCATTAACCATGACCCTAAAGACAGTATAATTATTGTATAGCATGTCTGGTTTGACATGCTGACTCCAGAGCCTGAGAAAAATACATGGCCCTTTTGCACTTCTATGCTCCTCACTCTTCACGCTTGCATGAGCTAAGGGTTTGGGGACTGTCCTTTTAAACTGAAAAATCATCTCCAGGATAATTTATGTAATGATTTATGTAAAATGCAAGATCTCAAAAGTGGCACAAACCCTGCAAGACCACATAAACAAATGATGCAAAAACAGAAGCTCCATAAGGATTTTCCTGCCAAATGCCAAGTAGCTTTTTGTACCATGACCACCAGCAGGTTTGTTGAACCCTACAGGACAGAGGCCCGCTTTAGTGATTAGAATCAGCAAAACTAGTCAACTTCTTTACATCTGAAACTAGATGGCAAGAACCTTTTATATATTGCATTAAGGTGAGAAGAAGATACCTTTCAACAAAACAGAAAGGAAAAGACAGAGACAATAATTCCAGGATTAATGCAGGTTCTTCCCTTCAGCCAAGCTCCTTGTCCTCAGATAAAAGTTATTTCTGCAGTCCTTCGCTCTCGTTTCACAACAGCAGTGATGAGGAAATACTGTTTCAGAGTAAGAGAGATTAAGGAAGTCAGAAAGTAATAATGATCCATCTGATTACTGTACTTAACACATGCTCTTTATCATGCCCTTTTCTTTGACCCCGATGTTCTTGAAAAAAAGTACTTCTCAGCCTTAAAATCCAGATAATCATGGACTATGCAGGAGCAGTCACCAAGGTATTATTTTCAATCTACTGACATTCTTTGAAAGCTAAAACAAGTACATCAAACTATTTCTCTTCCAATTGCCAATACTTCCCATAGACTGTGATAGTCTTCCATTTATTAACTGACATTCTCTCAATCTAACATAGATTCCTATTGTTCAAAACAGAATTCAACACAAAAACTGATTTTAGTTTAAGACTGGTCACAGTTTTCACAAGAGGAGTTGGATTGACTGTGCCAGTGAATTAAGAGCTCTGGGTGCCCAAAGAACAACTGCAGATTGTGTGGATTTAGCTTCCAACGTCACTTTAAAATCCAACTTCAGTGTCATACAGGAAACCAGATCAAGAAAAAGCAGTTCACTCCCTGCAGACTCAAACACAAAGAAAATTATGTGATGCAAACACCAGTTCACTGGGAAATGCTCTGCCTCAGTCAAAAGGTTTTACCAACAACTTTGAGACAATGGATGTTTAATATGAGATCCTATCTCTGTTCAAGTCCCAGTTTGTCACACATCTTTGTTCAGAAGTACAGATTTCATTTTTACTCACAATTGCAACAGACCCTTAGACATGGATGTCACCAAAAAAAAAACAACTTTCATCAACCATCATAGCAACATTCACCAGCTATAATTAAGGATGCAACAATCAAAGCTCACAACCTTATTTTAACTTAATATCAAATTGTGCTGTATTTTAATATTTTTACCAGATTTCAAGCTCTAGCAGTCCTCACAAGAATTCTCCGCTACACAGTATGAACATCATTGGCCCCCCCCAGCCAAAGGTTCAGGTAAAAGTTTTTGCCCAATTCTACCACGTGATACACCCTCAAGACAACTCCTTCCACAATCTTAAGCCTTCCTGAGAAAAGCAGAACAGAAAACAATCCTGTGTTCTGACCTGTCAGGTACTGTAAATCAATGGATAACGGCCAGCACAGGGGGTCAGAGGTATATATACTACAGTGTTTTCACAGTCTGTTAGTGACTACGTGGCCATAAAAAGTCAAGCAAGGATCAATGGACAAAAAGAGAGGCTGCTGGGACTAAAGAAGATAACAGCCACCCATACTGAAATACAACAATTTATATTCTTAAGTTCACCCTTACGTATTACTGAGTTTGGAAAAATAACTTTTCCATTAAAAAATACAGCTTACATCTATGGCATAGTATGCTGAAATCAGTGAGACATTTAAATGCATACCATAACCCATTAATCTGATATTTTTAACATTAGTATTGACTGGTCCCCTTCGTATCAACAATAAACCAATGACCACAAATAAGACAGAGCAGGAAAATATACAAGTCACAAAAATACACACAGATAATACTTTGTAGTGGCAAATATTCTATAATCACATTTAAAGTTGACAAAACAACAGAACACAGGCATGGCTATTGCACGCAAGACAAGGTGTATCTTAATATTTCCAACATTTTCTAAGTTTTAAGGTGGCTTTCCTTGAGCTCACCTTAGGCTTTCCTTGTATATTAGCCAGATCGCACCTGGTTCCTGTTGAAATGCCACTTTTTAAAAGGGGGTGGTGGGAAGAAAAAGGAAGGGAAGAAGAGAGCAAGGAGTAGATTTAGCTTTGATGTCTATCAACTACCAAAAGTAGAGTTAATATCTTAGGTTTATAATTGCTTTTGTTACTGGTAATACTCTCTTTCTAGTTTTCCAATAGTTTTACATCTATAAAACTTTATCTTAAATGACTCCCTAGGTATTACCCATGTAGAAAGAACCCATTAACATACTTGTCTTCAGTCCATCTGGTAGAACAAGTTCTTTTAGGAGAAAGCTAATTATGCATAAGGTAGTCCACAGTGATTGATAAACATGTAAGACTTCAACAAAAAGACTATTATATCCGTAAATAATTTCAATGATTCCTCGTGTATAAATATTTATTTCAGCAAAATTATTCTAGGAGCTGAATTGCTTCTAAAGACTGACCACCCTTAGCAGTGTTAGTGTACAAGTATTTTTAGATATCCATAACATTTCAACATTATTTTAAAAACAGCATCTTGTGCTTACTGTAGGACGTCCCTTTAAGGGTAAACTTTGAGTATCCACCTCAAACTACACACCTACTCATTTGAACTTGATACATTACTGCAATAGTATAAGAAAAATTACCAAGAATTTATAAATTTCAGATTGCTTAGCTACGGAAAACATTATCTCTTTGTTGAAGTCTCTCTATACAATTCCATTTACCTTCAAACAGTAAACAATAGCCAGTATAAAATTTACAAACATTTGTAAACTATTGCTTTCTTAAAGTAAAAAAGAAATCTCAACTAAACATTTTTCTTAAAAGAACCATACAAAATCTTCAATACTTAAACATTCTTCTTTCACATAGTAAACTGCCATGCTTGAAAGAAAATAAAAAAACAAGGAGAGTGAAACAGATTAACTCCATAGCTCCAATACACTTATTTCAGACAAGATACTATAAATCATCTTGAAACAAAACAGGCAATTATAATGTGCACAAATGTTATGATATTATGCACCTCTACTGGTCCAGCGGTTTAAATTATTGAAACTGATGGTTGAACAAGGGCATATTGTTTCAACACACTTGGATTCCTCGAACAATTCTAATTCTTCCTTTAGCTGTCCAGTGTTCTGCAGATCTCTAATGTCAATAAACAGATAGATAAATGTTTCTTAAATAATTCAGGCCACATCTAAGGAGATTAAAATATATGTCCAAAATTTCTCTAGCAGTATCTTTTGTAAAGGATCACACAAGTTTTTTCCCTTCAATACTGGAAGAAGCATCTAAAATTAAAGCAAGTACATACATCTTCCTTCAAAGCATTCAGTGAGGACAGAGCAGCTCCTTTCTCCTTGTAACCACTACCCCGTATTTCAATCCTCTCCACCTCAGTGTAAGGGAAACAGGAGTGAGAGCCATAAGACAGAATCATTTCAAAACACAATCAGCTATTTGTAAACACTCTTTCCTGCAGAAAATCTGCAACTGTTCGTTGCAGGAAAAAGCAGCGCGTAAGGTAAATCAATTAGCTTGCTAATTTCTCACCCTCATTCATTTAGCTCTGCGCTGTATTTGTCGTAATTGACTATAATTATGTTAATTACCAACTCCAGCATAATTACTATATTTATTGTCATTGAGCACACTATGTACCCAAAGCAAAGCTGGCATTTGTTGGGCATCAAAAAAAAAAAAAATAAATAAAACCACACAACTGTCGGGAGGGGTTTCTCTGAAAACTGGCTGATATACCTTCAGCAAATGAAAGGGCAAAAGAGATTTCATGCAATGCTAGTTTGAAAGCATCGGTTCATTAAGGATATTAATTTTCTGATAACTACACATTTAAGCATGACACACTGGAGCAGTATCTACAGGATTTAGCAATTATTAATGCGTGACAGTTTCAAATGCTAAGTGAATCAATTAAACAGCAGCATTCACAATTTGAGAAGAGATAACTGCTTCATAACTGCCTAAGACTACAATTTTCACATGACAAAAAAGGGCCATTCAGGCTCCTTCAAAACCTGACAGGTCAAGAAAGAAGTTTGAAACAAAAGCACCTTATAACCATCATCTCTCCTCTTTACTTGTCAGATCAACTTTGCTAGTGTCTCCGCTGAAATGGCATCACCATGCCAGCTGCCACAAGGTGATTTTTCATGTCTTGTCAAAGAAATCTTTTATTCTATTTGCTCTGCATTAACATGTTACATTTATTGATCAAGCCCTTTCTGCAGCCACAGCAGGGCACTGTGCTCTTATGCCTAAGGGGGCTTTGATGTCCTGGTGACATTCTAGACCGAATAATGCACATACTAAATGGATTTAATGCAGAAATGTGTTTGTGCATGACAGCTACATTAATAACAGCCCCTCATACTGATAAATATGCAATTGCTACGATTAAGAGTTACCCAATTATGGTGAAAATATTTTTCTACCTTATAAATAAAACCATCAAAAAGTTTTAACAATAGTACATTTTCTTCAACATTTTAAAGTGCTATAAAGATGAGTCTAAAGGCTTTAAAAAATATGTCATGCTTTGTTTTGAATTCTGGCTTTTATTTCCATCTCTCTTTTGTTGTTCATCTTCCTGTTCTGCATGTCTTATTGCTGCACAGACTGGGAAGGTGGCAAGGAAAAAAAAAAAGCCTTTCTTTCACATACTCAACTTACAAAGAGGAACATGCCCTATAAAAACTGAAGCCCATTTTCAGGCTGCCACTTGCAAATTCCCCCAGTCAAAAAAACAGGAGGCAGAAGAGAGAAAGAACAATATCTAGTCTGCAGAGAAGATATTACAAAGCCTCAGCCTCACAAAAGTCATGGAGGAACATTCCAGACTAGAATTGAAGTTCAAGGGGATGTTTTCATACATACACCTTCTTCATGAGACAGTGGAAATTATGCACAAGCACATACTGTGCAAATTACTCATGCTCCTAGCAGAAATAATCTGCACCCCAGAGAGAGGGAAGAGATATTTGTATCTCCATGAGCACAATTATTGGATTAATCCTTCCTCATCGGCCAAGATTAAGATTCACTCTCTTAGAGTGAAACTCTCTTAGACCAAGAAGAAATCTCTGTAAGAAAAAGGAAAACAACTCACATGTTAAAACTACTGAGGACAAAATGGACTTCTCGGTGAACTGAACTGTAGATGTAATTTATAAAAGCATGGCACCTATTTGTACAAAACCACAGACGTCTCTTATTCAAGTGCATTTAGCCTTTAATGTGAAAGGAAAAATTTTATAAAAAGTCATCTAGGACAAGTAAAAAAAGCTTTGAATAAGTTGTGGGTTATTTGGGGTTTTTTTCTTCACACAAGACAGCAAGATGAATCTAAACTAAAATCTTTGTATTTCATCCAAATCTCTACTCCCTACTTCCATTAGATCCTTCCTGCTCACTTACTGCTTTCCTTCCTTCACCAGTGATTACTACTTATCTTTCTCTTTTTTTAATGAAATCTTTAACTTCCAATGATCAACAATAGTTTGACTATTGTCATTCCACCTTGAAATCCTTTACAAAGTGTCCAGCTAACACTAACACTGACACATCTGTGTCTCTTCTTCCCATACTCTATGCCTTCACAAATTGAGAACTGAGGAATGTTTTCCACATATTATGAAAGGACTCTGCTACTAGGAAAGGCTATCAAATACAGTTGCCATGAGAGGCTCAAGAGCAGATTTCCAAAGTAAAACATCTCTGTTCCTGAAACATGCCTTATTGAAAACACACAGTGTAAACAGTTCATTTCTAAGACAGCTGAAAATTACTATCAAATCAAAAGAGCTGCTACAACTCAGGCTATTATGACCACACCAATAAAGCTGAAGAACCACAGCATAAATGGCTTGGAAGGAGCATCTAGGGATCATCTAGTCCAACTCCCTGCTCAGAACAGGGGGATTTCAAAGCTTAGATCAGGTTGCTTGCGGTTTTGTCCAGTTGCATTTTAAATACCACCCAGGACGGAGATTCCACAGCCTCTCTAGGCACCTCTTCCACTCCACCTTCCCTGTGGTGGCTGGAAATTCCCTTGCTGCAGCTGTGACAAGTGTCTCTTGTTCTTCTACTGTACATCTGACAAGAGTTTGGCTCCGTCTTCTTCACACCCCCCCCTTAGCCCCAAAAGGAAACAAAAGGTATTAGAAAGTATTCAAACAAAATCTGTAATGAAAGCTGCACAAGAAGAAGTAAGTCACAAGTAGACTATAGTTGTCTGGGATTGAAGGATTTCCTTCTGCCATTGACATAAGCAGGAGGCAATCCAGTGGCACCATATCTTGCCGATTATAGCCAGCATCTTTTAAGGACACACATGTTTTTCCCTTTGCCTTACACACAACAAATTGCTGTTACTCCTCCTCTTTTGCAACATTCCCAAATAAGTAACCCTGTACCCTTCACCTCTTTCTTTCCTTTCCCTCACAGGGAAAAGGGGAGATATGTAACCATTGTGACTGGTGACAGTCACTTCGACCGCCAGAAGAAGAGTTGGATCCATGGATCCATGTACTGCTCAGGGTAATCAAGGAGCAACGCTAGTTTTTGGAAAAAGGCAAACAAGAAAGACACAAAAGCAACTTTTTATGATTATGTTTCAAGTGCTATTATTAGATATACCACATCTGATGCAAAGATAATTAAGCATCTACGCAGACCCTAAATTTTAATTAAGAAAGAGGAAGGGGCTCTAGCCTGGGAAGAATTCTGACGTCAGAAGAAACGGGTGAAAAATGTACTTTCCTCTGTATTAAACTGCCAGTTCAAAAGACCTAATGACAACCCTCCCCTCCTCTGTTATACGGATACATCACAAGCAAAAAGAAAATAACCAGAGAAATCTGAGTAACAAAACCACCACATGTAAGAACATTTGGTCTTCTTTTTTCCTTTCAAAAAACACACAAACCCTCATCCAATAATAAATCAAATTATAATGAAAGCTAACATCTTTACTGTAAGTAACTACTGTGCTAGCAAAACACAGTATTCTCTTCATCTTTTCCTACGTTTTGATCACCCTTGGTATTCTTCACTCAACTTACACCTTTACCAAGAGATAGCAAGTTATACTAGAAAATCAAACTCCTTTCTAAATCAACATTAATTACAACATTGTTTCCCTAGCAAAAACAACATATTAAACTTTTCAAATTAAGCATTTACTGGTAAAAATCATAAAACTCATTGCTATACCACAACATTGATAGATTTTTAAGCAATAATACCTGTTTAAAGAAGATGACACTGATTACACTTGCTCCAACAGCTACTCAAGACATTCTTCTATATTCACATTCATTTAAGGTTGTGACATTTATTACATATCTTGTCTGACTTTCTCTGTTATATGCAGGTACAGATTTTATGTATGAGTGCAGACCAGTGTGAACAGCTACTATACCATAAACGCTTCACTCTTAGTTTCTATATGCTTAGTAAATCTAAGCACTGCTCAAATGAGAAACCATTACTGCTCTCATCCCACTTAGTATTAGCTTCTTAAAGGGGAAAAAAAAAAAAAAAAAACACTCTTCCCCTTTCCCAAATCTGATTTCTAGTCTTAAAATACTTTTACAGATTTACAACTACAATTTCTCCTACATCACAAGCTGATTGTTCTTCCCCAAACCTCAATAAAACCAAATTATATCCCTTCTGAAAAAGAGGCTAAGTGTTTTGGGTAGAAAAGGAAAGAAGGAAAGAACGAAAGAAAACACAGATTTCAGAAATACATCACCAATTGCGCTCTCCATGAAAATATGATCAGAGTTTTAAAGTGGTATTTTACACCCAAACTTAATGTTATTATTTTACTTTATGAAATAAAACAAACTCAGAGAACTGTTCTTCAACTCATGCATTAACTGAAAGAAACAAACCCTTTTTTTTCCCAGAAATGTAAGGAAGCAGTCTTGTCAACATGTTAAATCTAAATACACATACAGACCTATTATTACTTTTATGACAAAGTGAAAAAATGACCATTTGATCCCCTCCCCCAGCAAAATTCTCTTTTCTGATTACAATATCCAAAGGTACAGAGTCATAGTATAAGAGGACAACAATCCACAGATTTAGTGTCTCCTTTGCTGTGCTACCTCTTACATGTAGGATTCAGTCAGAGTTGACAGAGGCTCAGAAGAACATTTATGAGTGTTAAATAAGTTAAAATCAATGGTTGTTTCTTCTGGGAAAACAAGGCACCACAGCACGCTACTTTTTGTATTACTCCTCACAAGCAGACTGTGATCTTACCCCAAATAAAATTAAAGGAAAATGAATTAACGAGTCCAACCCTACCTCCACAAACCTATTTTTGTTATTAAACAGACAATCGCATTCCAATTCTTTCTCCCTACTTACCTGAATATTTTTCAATCTGAAAGATACTCTGCTGAACATCGCCAGGCTCTCTTACAAGGATTAAATGAAATAGGACACTGTAGCAGCTAACAGGAAAACTGGAGAATCCTAAATCAATCTATACATTAAAATACTTAGAAGGAACTACAAATCCTAACTGATCTTAGCTTCAGCACTTAACTACACAGATGCACAAAAATAAAATCATAGAACAAAACACATCACCTGGGAAAAGAGCATTATAAAGCATTTGTAGTAATAACCAGAGGTCCATAAATAAAATTTTAAAAAAGAGAGAGAAGCACACACTTACTTGTGTTTTGGTTATGGAAAATTCACTTTTGATCCCATCCTTCATTTCTTCAGGTAACAACACTTATTTTCCAATTGAAGCAGAGAACAAACCATAAGCTTCTCAATAGGCATCATTTATGTTAACACATAATAATTTTCCATACTCACCTGGTTATTTGTGCTCCAAGTGTGGGAGAAAAGAAGACAAACATTACCTATAAAACAGTGTCGTCCACTTGATAACAACTAAATGTACCTGACATACTTGTTTCTACTTTGAAAAAAAAATATTCTATTTCAGGAGTTGGTATTCCACATTGCACTTGAAAATCTATATACTGCCACATACCTCAACAAGTTGAAGCTAAGATCTAGCCTTTTTGCCATATGTCCATATTTTCTTCCTAGGAATTCTGGAATCTCTTCACAGTCCTGACTAATGTAGGACACCTGAGAATTGGAAGCAACAAGGAAACATTTCATGAGTAGATTTAGTAGCTTCCCTTCCAGATTCTGTCTCATTGATAAAATGATAACATGCAATACAATGAATTGTCATTACAGCTTTAAACTACCAAAGTTTTACAGCTATTAAGTCTACCACACAATCTGATTTTCCTATTGATACCATAAACTAAGTATTTATTACAGCTACAGTCTTTATGTACGTTTTGTGTCCTTCCAGGTAAAAATACTTCGATTAAATATACCACATTTCTTCTATTTCACTGTTAATACTTTGATCTAATGTTACTTTGTATTACCATTCTGATATGCTCCAGAAGAAAATTGTTTGAAGGATCAGAAGCCATCCAAAAGATCTTCCAGTTTGGCCCTCCATACACAACAAACAAAGATCGTTTTCTAAATTTTGGTGCAGAAATACCTAAGCAGTGTAATGGTCAATCCATTCTCCTAACCATTCCTTGAGAAGATTATTACTCCCAATAACATGCCAGGGACAGAGCAAGAGGGCTGCCCATGATCTGAAAAACGAAGCCTGGAGCTTCTTTTCAGACAGTCATGGAAGTCTTAAGGATTTCTGGCTTCACCACCTATGATCAGAGCACGCTTCCCATTACCCCTCAAGTACATTTAAATGTCTTTTCTCTTTTTCATACTAGCCCATCTAACCCACCTTTAGCAAACACAGGAAGAATTAGTGGTAGCACAAAAACCAATCTACTCAGATTTTGTTTGTTTTTATTTGTTTTTAGTCAGGAGGAAGTGAGTGATAGTATTTCCAGAAAAACACAAAATGTAAAGCAGCTGAACTTTTTCTATCATTTCTGTTGTACTGTTTTAGAAGTCATTGGTTTGATTTCTTCAAAGAAACCCCACAAAGCTTTTCAAAACTATTCTCACAAATTCTATGCATCTATAGTGGCTCATCTTTTCAGTGTTCAAAATACCGACATTTCAGATTTTGTGCTGCAGAAATCTTAGTTTCCCTTAATGGCCAACTTGCTAGTTAAGTACCAGGTTAGACCACTATCTATACAATAGTGTTATTATCCACATGCTTAATTATAAAGTCAATTTCAATACCATATCCCACTAGTCTAAAATATGTTAGATGAAAAATATGCAAAAAAAGTCCATCAAACTTTGTTTTGATAGTATTTCACCTTCTGTTAAAACAGAGACTCCTCTGCAGAACAGACTGACAGTATGTACTCCTGCAAGTCATCCTGATCTCCTACGCTCTGAAAACTATTGCATCTGATAATACTATATGGCATCCCATTTAATTCATTTTGTTCAATAACTTCAACAGATAAAGCTGACAACAGTGAAATAATTTTTATGAGCAGAAAACAGGTAGCTTGAAGCTCAGTTTAACAACTTCTTCCCCTTGTTAAATCAGACCTGCTCTTGCAATATATTCTGCTGCCAGACATACACACAACTTGAGCAAATATAAGAACAAAAGGGAAAGGAACGGTTTTGGATAGCTGGCATCCTAATGCTTTGGATATAACAGAAAATGTTTTGCAGAATTTATTAAATTAAACATGTCAGGGTTTTCCTCCAGTTTACATCTAACATAATTACAATGCATTTTACAACATACACAAAGGTATGCATAAAAATTGTTTCATTCTTCACTGAATGGTACATTTCTTTAAATTAGTGCTTGCAAACCCTTTGAAAGACATCACATTAACAGCTCAATAATACTTTGGATTAAGCATTTGGTTCAGTGTAACACATTGAAACAGAAATGACTAAAATATGATGCCTATTAACACTGGGAGAGCATGACTGTCTTGAGCAACTACAAACACAGCAAGAGCACAGACTCTCACTTTGCTTTTCACCCAGGGTGGAGCAGCTGAGAACGAGCAAGGGACTCTGGCCTGTTACACACTGCTTCAAAAACTTACCTGGCCATAGAAGCTCTATCCACAAGAACAGAAGTTGAAGAAAAAGGTTCATACAAATGTGGTTTAGAGCACACAGGAGGCAAAATACACAAAATGTTGCAAAGCTTCAGCCTTTGAACTGTTGTAATATGCAAATATATTTACACAACTGGTACAAACAGATTATTCACAGGCATATTTGCAGACGACATATTGTTATCATGACCTTTTAATGCTGAGGCCTTGTAAAGGCATTTTACATCCACGGAGTCCACTTCAGCACCCTCACAGTACAACAGCATTTTTCAGTTTAAAACTATTATGTTTATTTTTCCAGGAAACATACAAAGGGCATTCAACTTCATATTTCTACACTCCACAGACATGAATTTGCTTCACATATCAAATAACTCTACAGTAAGAACAACAGAAACTGCCAGCAATGCAATACATGATAAGCCTTTCTGAAAAAGTTTTCCAGAGTTATTTCCCCACTCTTCTGCTCTTTAGTCTTTGAACAACGCCAATACAAAACAAGACCTCAGCAGACAGAAGAAAGAAGACTATTTCTTCATTTTCATTGTTTCAGTTCAAAATCATCCACTCAGGAAACAATAAAATGTACATAATTCATTATTCTTCCTTTTGCTTCCATCTCAAATACCCTCAAAGTGAGTATGAGCTTCCATGTACATATCCAGAGATGTCACCACTGAGAGATGAGAGCAAGCTTACTTTTCCCAAGACTCCACCTGTTCGGCTGCAAGGCACATCAGTAACAGTAGATTTCTTAGATTTTTCTATATCAGTCACAGAACATCACACAGGATTAAAAACTGCATGTAGAGGTTTCCATGGCTTACTTCTCCAAATCAAATATAGTACAGGTTGGTCACAGTTAGTCATTACTGGTGTCCTATTCAACACCCCACCAAAATGTTCAGAGTTTCCCACAAAGGCCAGCATCAGACAGGCTATGAAGGCCTGAGATATTCTTGCAGACTCTTCAACACACTGTATGCAATTCAGGAAAAAGATATGTTTTTACAAAATATTTAAGACTTAAGTTAACGATCAATAGCAGTTGCACCTCTCTTCTACTTTAGTTTCAGAGGACATTACCATTTAGTCTCTGTTATCATTTTACAATAATACTGTAATCTTAATAACCCATAGAGTAACATCTTTATTAAGGAATGTCACCAAAAAGGTCATGTATGAACTCTCAATACTGCATATTCTCTCCCATTGAAGGGAATTATATCTACAGAGTATTTCCAGCCAGCTGAGCATTACATTTTACTCTATGCTGTTAGAAGATTGTATGGTGGGCACATAGCCAAATTAAGGGCCTCAAGACATGCTCAAGGGAAGAAGGCAGAGTGTCCCTCAGTGCACCACAGAGACCACAGCAACTGTGGTCCACAGGAGCTGCTGTTTCCTGCAGCAGCTGCAAAATTAGCCAATTGCCTTCACATCACACACACATTTACATGAATTCTACACAGAAAGAGTGACCAGATTAAAGAAGCAGTTAGATGGGCAGCATCCTCGTTTAATGGCAAACCATTTCCAAAAATAAGACATACTTCCTTCTCTTTGGAGGGAAAAAAAAAAATTCTAATTTTAGCCACAAGTTCATCACTAATGTCATCAACTTTTAGCCAGAATTTTTTTCAGTAGCCATACAAGGCGCTGGGTAAAGGCCAGCAGGATGTGTTATATTGCCCAACTTCTCTCTAACCAAAACGAAACGTACATAGTGTTTTACTATGAGGAGGAACAACACTTAGCAGATGCCAGTCCTTCTCCGCGGCCTTCCCCAGCCCGACAGAGCAAGCGCGGTTCCGTGCCGGAGCACATCCCGCTGGGAGCGCGCTGCGGCGGGAGCCGCGCGGCCGCCAGGGCACAGCCTCGGGGCCGCGCCTGCTGCACGTGAGCGGCACACGGCAGCGGCGGAGCGGCAGCGCAGCCCTGCCCCGGCACCGGCGCTCCCTTATCCGCCAGCGATAGGAGCGCACACCCCCAGGCCGCGGGACTCTGGGCGGGGACGGCTCCTCAGCCCTTTCCTTTCGGCGGCCCCACGACGGCGCGCGGCGACAGAGGCGATACCTGCGCGGCGTCCCGTGGCGCGGTGCGGCTGGAAACTAAACCCGGCCCCTTACGCGCCCGCCGCCCCCACCGAGCGGGAGCGGCACCGCCAGAGCGGCGGGAGCCGG
>VZTI01005243.1:2016664-2036175 GCA_013397865.1 Struthidea cinerea | reverse complement strand
CGGGGGCGGCGGCAGCGCGGAGTTCCCGCCGCCTCCTGCGGCCGGGCCGAGGGCGCAGCCACGGCCCCGGGGGACACCGTGCGCCCAGCGCGGGGCGCAGGCGGGCGAGAGCGTGAGGCTGGCGTGGTCCGAGGTGTGCGTGTCCGGGGCACGGTCATCCCTGTCCGGTGGCTGCTCCAGGCCCCGCTGCGACATCCTACCTGGAACGCGAGTCCAAAGCAGCACACAGCGACTGTCGCGCCTCACAGAATGAGTTAGGTCGGAAAAGACCTCTTAGACCATCCAGTCCAACCTAGGACCGAACACCACCACACCAACTAGACCATGGCATGAAGTGCCACGTTCTGTGTTTCCTTTACACCTCTCTGGACGGTGACTCCACCACCTCCCTGGGCAGCCCATTGCTATGTTTAATCCCTTTCTATGCAGAAATTCCTCCTAATGTCCAATCCTAAATCTCCCCTAGCCCAACTTGACGCTACATCCTGTCACCAGATGCCTCAGAGAAGAGACCAACCTCCACCTTTCCAAACCGTCCTTTAAGCTGCACTGACCCTTACTCCAAGCCGTCTCTTCTCCGGGCTAAACAAATGCTAGCTCCCTCAGCTGCTCCTCATCAGACTTGTGCTCCAGACCCTTCCCCAGCCTCTCTGCCCTTCCCAGCACCGGGGCAGCAGCACGTGCTGGGCTGTAACGGTGGTGGAACAGGCCCTGGGAAGAAGGGATGGAAATAACCAATCCGTGACACTGACAGAGGAATTAGGGCTTGGATTTAATTTCCCATAAGAAGCTAGATGACTTGGAGCATTACCTGGACTGGCTTTCCACCTACTAAGCAGCTAATTTATTCGTGGCATAAAGCATAACTTGCCTTTGAAAAGATATATGTCCCTGGTAAAACAACACCTGCAGAAAAAAAATGAAAACATACTATCTCCAGGAGAGGTCCACATCCTCATAGCAGTATTTTTTTTTTTATTTAGAACATAGGGTAATTTGTGTGGAAACCAAAAATACCTTTGGAATTATCAGAAAAGCCTGTCAAACTAGTCTTTCAAGATTCACAAGAATTTATTAATTAAAAAGTCACAAGAATTTATTAATTAAAATAATGGCATGATGTTTGGTTATCACTGTTTAGGCAGACTAGAGGAGCTGCAGGTTTTCTGTAAGAATTTTATATGAGCCTTAAAGGTTTCCCAAGTTTGGATCCTAAATCCTATTAGTCATCTACCTACCTCTTCAGCTGCCTAAGCACCTTTAAAAATCTGGCTCGTTTTTCCCCTTTATTGCTAATATAGCATACCTCACTCTTGCTGAAAGCAGAGGCACATGCTGTGAGGGGAAATAAGTTTCAGAAGGATATATATTCCTCACTGCAAACCACTTTCTGGAGTTTATTCAGCAACACAGCAGAAACCAATACTGTACTTGCTGCTCTGCTTCAGTATCAACAGAATAAATTCTTGGTACAGCTGTGGCACTACACCTTCTCTAGCCATCCCTCCTTCTTCGCTGACTGCTGGACAGGAAACACAGAGCAAATAGCTGAGGGAAAAAACGTTTTTCCTCCCTGTTGTTTGTATTGTGTTAGAAATGTCAGTGGGCCAGCATGCATAAAAATCAAAATACAGCCAATGAATAAATCACTCCAGTGCTTTGCGTGATCTAATTTTCCTTGTAAGACAGAAGAATCAAACCCTTCAGCCACAGCAAATAAGCTGATCCTACACTGATGAATAAAAGTTCTGTTTCTCTAAGTAAGAGTTTTCCGTCCAGGCATACTTGCTGGTTCAGGTCATCACTCAGCATGCTTCAAACAATCAGGGCCTTTATTTATCTATTAGATTATATAGTAAATAACATATGCCAAGAAAAACAAGTACTATGTGAACTGTAAATTTAAACAAAGCAATACATTCTCCTCTTTCTGTATCTACTTCTTTTTATCTCTCTTTTAGCTACAAGCATGTGGTTCCCACCAGAATGAACACATATAGCTCAAGGCTCTAGTGGCCCACTGCTACAGTTAGCTGTATTTGTCTTAATGGAATAAATTCAGTTCAATACTGCACTCACGTAAAATTGGAATAACTATATTGAAAACAATTTAGCACATCATTATCTATATTATTAGCATTAATTTTAGTAGAGTGTTAGCTGTCACTTTAGAAATATCTATGAAGAAAAAAAATCCCTGCCTGGATAGTTTACAAAATAGCCCACACAAATAATAGCAAATTTGGGGGTTTTTTTCCAGCTTCTTATATTGCCTGTTGCATTAACCTGCCGTTGATCCTCCGATTTACTAGACAAGACCTTGTTGAGAGGGAAAAGTTTCAGGTGCAGCTCCCTAAACCAGGTGACTTAAATTGATTT
The DNA here is from genome assembly GCA_013397865.1 of Struthidea cinerea. Classification (NCBI taxonomy): domain Eukaryota; kingdom Metazoa; phylum Chordata; class Aves; order Passeriformes; family Corcoracidae; genus Struthidea; species Struthidea cinerea. The sequence continues at coordinate 2,033,796 of VZTI01005243.1, read as the reverse complement.
TATCATCTCTTCAATCAGTCGAGCTGAATTTTCTAAATTACAAAAACAACTTAAGGAGGTGGCAAACTTTTAAGTGCATCAGGCTTATAGTCATTCTTTTGAAACAAGTTTAGCGTTCTCTTGTACAGACATGGCCTAGATTGTTATCTGCCATGAATAAATAACAGATCCCAGTCCCGTGCTGTGTAACAAAAAGGGAGTGCTACCGACCGCAGTGACAAAATGGGACTATTATACTGTAGAGGAAGGGAAAAACAAAACTCCCTGGAACAGAGGCAAGGAGAGATGACTGTCTTATTGTGATGCTTCCCTAGACTTTGAAAACTTACATCTCAACAATCTTAATTCTGCTGCCAGTTTCCTATAGGATGATTGGTGAATTTCTCAAACTTTGTATTTTTAGAGTCTGCTTTATTCCTTTATTTCTTAAGTATCTATCACTTGCACATAATTTTCAAAAGCAGTGAAAACTCACAGCTGTCTGCCACTGAAGGACTATTTTGTAAGATCTAATCTGAAATTGTAAGGAAGTTATAACATAGTCTCAGATTTCAGGCTTATGAGTCAATGTGCTCATTAGTTTGTGCCCCATGTTGTTATGAAGCTAAAATCCATCACAGTGCTATATAAATACGGGAGGGCTTCTCCAGCTTTTGAGCCTCCTGATCATCAGTGTCACTTTATAGCACAGATTCGAGATGAACATGAGGCAGCCTCTGGGTTTAGGCTGTTTTTCACCTTACCATATGTATTTGTACTTCTGAGCATCCCAAAACATTACCTTCTTGAGTTCTGGCCCCACGCAACCTGCAGCATCTGAAGGTTTTGTTTAGCTTTGATAGAGCTGCCTATATGAGTAAAGCTTCAAAGGACTAAGTTTGTACTTACAGAGTATATTTTTCAGTGGTTCCTCAGAAGCTGAAAGTTTTGTGAGGATTCTTTGTAGAGGTTAAAATAGTTTACATGACAGTTTGCCATAGCTGACCTTTGAAATGTCTTTTTGACAGTGTATTTATATGAAGAAATATAAAAATCACTTGTTTATTTAAATAATCAGTTTCCCTGCAATTAGATGCAGAAGGTGGCACTTCTGTATTGGCCATTCAATATGATTTCCTAAGATATTTAACAGAGTATTGCCAAAACTGCTTGACATGTGAGTTACATACAGACAAAACCAACATGGACTTTTAAAAAAAATGGGGGTTTTGAGTTACACTAATATGCTCAGTACATCTTTGATACATGTACATATACATACATATATATGCTGACCCGTTCTTTGAATAAAGAGCATTATACGTTCAAAAAAATACCTGGAAACCAGCTCCAAACAACTGGGAAGCAATGTGTTGGAACCCTGGTAGGTACCCATCAAATCTGCCACTTATTTGGAAGTTCTTCATATAATAACAGAGCTTTATGTCATTTTAGGAGTCAGTTGCTTAAAATGTGTACTCAGTTAAAATTAGGAAATCCCATTGACCAAGTGATTAAAATAATTAGCTAATACAAACCAGTAAATATGGCATAGCACCAAGCACCAAATGAATTATGTCATTTCATATAAGGCCTTTGTATACAAGTGTTTCCCTGTCTTAAATGAACACTGAACATTTATAAGAGGAAATAATAGCAATCCTGACTGTTTCATTAACTGAAAGTTATAAAAATATTTGAATTAATCAAAATGGTCTGGTTTCCAGCTTGCAGCACACTATGCATGTATGCCTCCATGTACACAAATACAATTATCCTACATTTCAGAATAAGTCAAATAAACTACTGTCTACTTTAAAAAAAAACCCTCATATATATAATTTCTCCTGACAAAATAGTGTGTTTGAACAAACTGAGTTTTCCGAAGCAAAATATTTGAGACAAAAAAATCTTAGCCAAGTAACATAATTTTTCCAACCTGACCTTCAGAAAATTTGGCTCACAGTTCACCCATAAAACTCATTTTCTTTATGCTAACAATGAAAATATTGTCTCAAAATATTTGTTAACAAGTATCCACAGCAATAGGATGTAAATATAAACTGAATCAATGTAGCTGAATAAGACTGACTGTAGTACAGATATTTTGCTCTGTATTACCAGAGAAATTTTATTCATATGTAGGTTCCCTTACACCTGTTTTTAATCACAAACAGTTAAATAGGGTGTTTAATGTCCAAACTAATAACTTCAGATGTCTCCCAGGAAACAGCATCACTAGCACTCCCTGCTGTGAAACATGCAGGAAAAAAACCATGACAGAAAAAAGATAAAATACAATAAAGTATGTAGTTTAGTCCTACAGAAAGAAATACAGTAATGATGATGTCATTTGCCATTCCTAAGCTGAACTGCTGGAAATTAGGCTTCTTCTTTCCTATCTCCAAACTATTTCTCATAGTGCCACTTATAAAGATATTTAACAGCCAGTGATAAACAGGTTAAAGGGATCTCAAAAACAAGTTATGCGTATGTATTCAATACACTGGTACACCTTTTCTTGAACAGTATTAGTATGACAACGTGATATAGTGCTATAAAACTTGAAGATAAGAACATCTGAGTGACATTAAAGTGTTGGGATTTTTTCCAGAAGTGTATGCCCATGCTGGAGTGTTTGAAACTCTGCAGGATAGATTTGTCCAGAAAAGCAGTCAATGAAAATTGGTTATCTCATACTACTATAGGCTCATGTAATGACTCTGGGTTTACTTTTGAGTTTCCTACTGTTAACTAATAGCCTTGATTTATATTTTCCATTCTTGTGGAGACTCATACGAGAAAGATAGGGGGGTTAATATTTTTACATTAATCGAGAGTTTTTGAGTTTCACCCTTTCCCGCAACACAAAAGCAGAGTGTCCAATCTGATATATTTCCTATTTCTTGCATTTTGGCGCTTTCATTCCTCCACTGTCCCCAAAAAAACCCCAGAATTATGTCTAAAACCATCTCTGGGATATATTTGATTATTATTTTCCTATTATATGGCAGAAGTGTGGTATGAGCACAGTGAGGCTACATGGTCATTGTGAATTAATGCAGCACATAAGCTCATACGCTATTTTATTGCAAAGGCACCATGAAGTTCAGCGTCTTCTGATGTCTTTGAAAAGCGTCATTTTGTAACGGTGTTAGCATCCTTTTAAGGTAAGTTTATGTATATACTTCAAAATGCATTATTCTATAAGCTGAGTTTTCAAAAAACAGAACAACATAAAAGCTTTGATGACAGGAAAAAAAAACACCTTTCATAAAATTTGTACTCAGTAATCTCATCTCACTTCCAATAAAGTTGACAGTTTTGTTGACCATGGTATGACCCAAATACAATTAAAAATCCCTTATGTTACATTATATAGCACACTATAGCTATTAGGCTAGAAATATGTTTAATAAGTTATATGCTCAACAAATAAGACATCACAATTAATTGTGCAATTTATTTCTGCCTTCTCATAAGATATGTTGTGGTACAGTGTTGTTTTTTGGTGGGTTTTGGTGTTTGTTTGCTTGTGTTTTACAATATACAGAAGTCTGTTTCCTTTAGACTACAGATTGGACAGAGATAAGTAAATTACCTCAAGCATGGAAAATATCACTAAGTTCCTCAGTGCACTGTATTACCAGAACTTCTAGCATTTGTAATGCACTTATTCTCACTCTATGCCAGGAAAATAGAAAAATCCTCTTCTTATTATCCTACAAAAAAGGGAACTGGGGCACAGAATGGATACTTTATTTGTATAAAAACTTACCTTGTAGTCATCTAGGGAACTGAAGCTACACCTCCCAAGACCTAGGTCTGATACCCTAACTGTACACAATACTCTGTCTTGCCTTTGTCTTGTTTGGTGTAGGTATTATATAACAGAAATTCTTATTTCCAGTAAAAAGATGGGCAAGAAACATAAATTCTTTACTCCAAGTAGACAATACTTGCAGCAAAAGAGTTATTCCAAGCTAAAGGGTGATTATGACTCTCTGTTTGTCCCATCTAGAGTATAGCACACAGAAGAAAGATGCTGACATGGGGCATCCACAAGCTTTGTTATTGCAAGATCATTGCAAGATTTGGACATGTTGCCAAAAGTAAACGTATAGCACAAATCAAAGATGAGAAATTGTATTTTTCAGTCCCTTATAAGTCATGCACTCTAAACGTTTGGGGTTTTTTTTCCATAAAGCCATCAAAAGGATGCCGGGATTTTCCTTCTGCCAAGTTTCAAAGTCCTGTTGCTAATCACGGAGGCACAGAATACTTAATAATAAGATCGTAAGGTTTTTTTAATTTGAAAGAGTTCAGTAAGCTTGGTATGGAAGCTTTTGCTACCACTTCTCCTGTAATTATATGGTGCACAAATACACAGAGATTATTTTTTTTCTAAGCCTAAGACGACTGACTCACTACAGATCTGAAGTGCTATACTTCCCTACAATCCATTATGTATAGGTGAATTTCAGGTTGGCTGGCTGCACAGTCGTGGGAAGGTAAATTGCAATACTGAAGCAACTGTACATCTCTGGGCATTGATGCTTGCTCATAAGAATGCAGCAATCAGAACTCGGGGGAAAAAAGGGTACTAAAGCTAGGAGAAAGTCTAATTTGAGGCCATATAACATTGCAGTTGTATTCTAAATAACAGAGTTGAGGTATTTTCTTGTTACAGATCTCTGTCACAATGTCTGGGGCAGCAGCTGTCTGTCACACTGTGCTGGTTTCAAAGACAAAACAAAATTATTGCAGGAAGTGCTTGAATACAAAGGTCAAAAACAAAGGAAGTGGGTGCAGAGGCCAGAGCAGCTTTCGTTGAGCTGCTCTCTCTTGTTCAGCTGTTTTGGCAGCTCACTGTAGAACTAAATTACCAGACTAGCCAGAGGTGTTTTGGGTTTTTGAGGGGGGTTTATGGGGCGACTTTCTGGGGGGGAAGTGAGGGGGGGCAGGGGAGGAGGATTTTTGTTTGTTTGTTTTGTTGGGTTTTTGTTTAGTTTTGATTTGATTTTCTCAGAAAGAACTATATTCACCTGATTAATCCAAGACACATTCTGCATCTTATTTTGCAAACAACACTGCATAATAAGAGAGACCTATCAATAAATAGGTATATACTATTGAAAATACACATTGGACAGGGCCCTGTGCCCGTAAGAGCCATGCCCCTAAAGATGTCTTTACCCCAACAGCAAATTGCATGATCAGGAAGGAGTTCAAGCCAAGGTGTGGGAACACCTGACATTAGCAAGCAGGTTCCTTCCCTGCTTCTCACAGCCTCATTCTTTAATCTAACATCTTTGAGCAGGTTATACCATCAAAGGGGAGAACCACAGCCTTCCACAGAGGTAACAGATACATGATACCACTGCTGAGAAGAGTAGTAAGCAGGAATAGAGTCCAATCAGTAGTCAACCTCCTACACTTCAATACGGAATAACTTCTGTATTTTAAGTAGCAAATGTTTTTGTTCTCTATTGTTCAGTTCCAAAGCAGTTGCTTGTTTTTGTTATACCTTTCAAGTACCAAAGACTCCCACAGAAATGTATGGAAGTTGCTAACAGTTTGGATGGTTAAGAAAGAACAGAGCCCAAACAAAAGCCACCATCCTCTGCAGATTGTTAAACAGCAACTTTTCCCATTACTCACTCACTACTTTCATCCACCCATCCTTCTGGGTGAGGAGGGATAAATATAGCACAGCTAGCATTAATTCTGCATCTGGAGACATCACTAGGAAAAAACATGCACACACATGATGCAAGAGGGAAGAGCTGAAAGTTACAGAGGTCTCTCCAAGCAATATATTGTCTATTAAAATAGAGAGATATACATAAACATGAAAACTACAAGAAACAGGTTTTACACTTCTTGAAAATGTGAGGGAGTTCATGGGAAAGCAAGGTGGTTTAGTTTAATTTCACTCCTCTTGAATGGTGACTTTAGTGTTTTATTCCTTTCTTCTACTCTCCTTGCATTAAAAAAATATACTGAGAAATCCTTCAAATCCAGTAACATGCATAATCCCCTTTCCTAGGTAAGATGAAGCAGAAAGAGTGCCTAATTGTAGATTGTAGATTCCATAATACCTGCTGGTCCTACAAGACATTTTTGTCCTAGGTTCTCCAGGTTCTTCTGCATCTATCACAATTCAGTCACACAATGTTCAGTTCTTCAAAAACTAAGAAGTCATGAGTAAATAAGTGCAAGAACAGAGGAGCCCAGTGCAGGGTAAGGTATTTTCTGCAGATACTGCTCTTTAACAAGAAAATGGCATTACTGTGAACAGGAAATGCAGGGGGAAAATTCCCACTTGTGAGTCAAGCAGTCCTGTGATATTAGGATTAAATTCATTACAACTTTGCCAATAGTATTCCACTCCTTCTTTACAAAAACCTGTGTTTCTAGACCCTTCTCACTATCCAAGTGGGAAAGTGAAAAGAAAGAAAGTAGCTGAGCCAATGTAATGCATCATTCATTGAAAACAAAGTGGTCCTCCATAAGTTGTATGTTATGTTTTAGTCTCCAAACCATCTGTACAAATAACAAAAAAAAAAAAAATCTTTCGATAAGCCTTCATTTGGTGAGAAACACAAAAGAAATAGCAGACTAAAACCAAAGAGATTTCCTGTTTATACTGCAGAGATTATTAGAGACAGACCAATGCTAAATTTAAGGAAATTCTTGTCTTAATTTTGGAATCCAACTTTGACTCCATACATATAAAAGTATCCAAAAACATGCTGGTATTTGGCCATCATGCTGGGGACCTTTTCCGCAATCACAAGAGAATGGTTCAGAGCTTCAAATTACTAAATGCTCCTCTCAAGAAACATGAAAGTGGACTGATAACAATATAGTAGAAGACTGATAACAATATAATATAAAGCTCTTCATGCTTGTGTTTCTTGCTGGAATCCCACTCAGATGAGTAAAGCTACTGTCAGCTGATGGTGTTGGAAAACATACATGACTAATTAGGAACAAACTATTTTGGTTCAAGCAGAGAAACGTCCACATTACAAAATCCAAACAGAAACAGATACCGGTGGACATGTTTGCAAAGGCAATGATTGAATGGACATCAAAAATGAAATCACTTCAAACTCTCCCAGGGTTTGTCTCTAGATCAAAATGGAGATAGCACGAGTTACAACATGATGGTGTAAGATCTTCTGTTTCAAAGTTGACAGCGCAGCATATTTTAATACCATTAACTTGCCATAACCAAAAAACACCACAGGGTTCTGGATTGGGATTTATTTCTAGCAATGATTATACTGGTGAATCTGAGGGACAGAGTAGTTCACATGATTCTGTATGAGTTAGACCACTGTGCTACATTTGGGTCACATGCAGAATATTCTGTACCTTATTAAGACAAGGCTGGGTGAATTCTATAATAAAAAGTGAAGGCTAACAGACCTAGTCACAGATGATGCTATGTTTTTAAGATTTAGTCACAACATTATTACAAAAGACTTCATACTAAGACATAGAAAAAAGGTTTGGGAAGTTTAAAATATTATTATTCATAAAACTTCTGTAAATGGTTTTCCTCTCTGAGGAGGAAAAAAAAAAACCTATCACAATAACAACAGCTCTGTTGATTTTAATTGGAGTAACTTGATTTATGTGACAGAACCCAGCGAAAAGGAAGCTGTCATAACAGATATCATTATGGATCAGGACTACAGGGCAGAGGATAAAACACAGTTTCACAAATTGAGTTCATAGAGAAGTAGCAGTAACCAGCAAAAACTACTCTATTCTCAGCCCAAAACTCTTGAGAAATATGCACAGTTAATTCTCACAATAAAAGGAAATATCCGGATTAGCCAGCCAAGTTTCTAGCATTTTTTTCTGAATTTGTCAGTTGACTTAGACTTCCCTGCTGAAACAAGAAAGAAACAACCATTAGGCTGTACTTTATAAGAAGGTTTTGTTTGTAACTAATTTTCAAAACAATGCTGTGCAGTAAGTAAGAGAACCTGCAGAATTGTGCAGTCTGAGAAGCACGTGTTGAAGATGAGGTTATGCAGTAGCAGTCATGGATGGTTATAGGCAGCGCCCATTGGCTTGTTTAACCTTATGTCAATTCATTAACCTCTTATTAAAATATTTACTGATATTTCACTAAGACTTTAGTAATGAAAACTTTTTCTTTTCTTGAGAATGTGCACCCTGGTTCACATGCTAATGGTCATACACAGTCAGGAAAGGTCTCACCTGGCATCCCAGACACGGTACTGAAGCCTCGTAATCTCAAAATGCAGTTTGACACACACTTCAAATACAGCAGCCTGGATACAGCATGTGGAGCTTCCTGTGGAAAATCCCAACCACCTTGGACCTAACAGCTAACTCAGACACTTTTCTCCTCTTTTTTTGATCTTACAGTAAGTACAAGTCTGACTTAAAAGGAAATTAATTGAAAAAACATTAAGCTTCACAATGTGGAAAAAAAAGCAGGTGAAATAACCTCAAAGATGCAGCAGCACGATGACTATTTCTGTTTATTCCATATTTTAATTCTTATAAAAGCATAGCAAGATGTTGAATACAGTTCTTCCCTACTGTTAATTTTTCATTATGAAAAAATACATATGTTAGTGAAGCTACAGAACTGTCCACACTGTCACAAACAGAAAAAAGTTCTAATTTTAAGGTAACCACAGGTCTGAAAATCCTCTGCTACCTGGAAAGTCTGAGGGTGTCCGTTTTATATTAACGTTTTAAAATTGTTCTGTATAAGCAGAAAAGGTAAGACCAAAACCTTCATCAACTAAACAGGTAAGTGAGCAAAAAAGACAACAAGTCCACTGATTTTAGAGATTCTATTTCAAGCTTAATGACCATTTATATATAATGAATACATATATTTCATCATACTGGCCCATAAACTGACATATTGAAAATAATATTTTCAAATTGTTATCTACAAGGAAATTTATTAGCATTCATCTTGTCCTTCTAGTGAATGGAAATGCATGTTAATTCTCTTCTGCACTTACCACTTCAAACTGTATTCACTGTACAGTATAATAATTGGTCTTTCAGTGGAAAGATAAGTAAATGTGTTTGTAAAAATTGTTCATAATGATCAGTCCTTACTGCTATTTATACTGGTTATGTTAAAATATAAAGAAAGTCCTACCTAACACTTCTAAAATGTCATTCACCTGCAAATTTCATGACATTTTACATATATAAATCAATTAAGCACTACTATACCCATCTCAATTAAGCATTAATATCCCAATTTTACAGTTAGTTACACTGAGGATAGCTTGAAAGGTTGGCTGTCTTGCTAATACCACTCAGGACTGGGGATAAAACCCAAGAATGATAATCACTTCTCCATGTGTAATTAAAAATGAAAAGTATTTTCCATTCCTGTAGAATGGAAAATATAAAAATAAAAGGCAAAATCAATGGACGAAACTTTGGGCTCTTACAGGACTTCCATCTTTTCTTGTGAAACAAACTATTGCTTTACATACTTCTTGGAGAGGATGAATACGTATGACCAAGAGATTTCTACAAGAAGTTCTACAAGATGTGGTCCTTTAGATCGAAGCAAAAACCATGGCCCAGAAGTACAGCCCACACCAACCTTGCCTCTCCCCACCCCCAAGCCAGGCTAAGCATCACACACTGAACAGAACTTCCACTTTGTACCATTTGGAGAGGTTTTTTCAGCTGACTCCCTTAAAGTAAGTCCAGGCTACTTTATGCTTGTTTTAACAACAAACATCAATGTATCCAATTAACATAACCATATAGGGTCCCATCATATTAATTCTATCAAATTTGCCAGTCTAATGCCACTAGAAAATAATTTTATTTCATTTTTATATTCTGATGTGCAAAATAAAGGTCATCCTCTTTATCCTGTTGCTGAGGTACTATAATCTATCACTGATTACAAAATAGCAAACCAGTGTGTTTGCAGGTGCGCATCCTAAATGTAATCCTTATTAGCAAGCATAACTGCATAGCTTTTCTGTATGCTTTTAGTACTAATATCTAGTAATTTACTGGTTTATAAGTGCTTTCTTATTAATACCTAAACTTATAATCCTTTATTGCTTTTAGTCCTCTAACATGATACGGAAACAGCTGTTGGTTTCTCGTTTTGTATCAGACTTCTGTATATTCTGTGTGGGTGAAGAAAAAATAGGCTACTTTGCTATATTGTGCTGCTGCCACACCTCTAAAAGGGGTCAGTGACAAATTATGATTGCTTGGCGTTCACTGTCTTGCAGATTTTGCACCAAATGAGGCAGGGATGATACAGAGGTGATATCATTTAATCTTCATGTTCTATCCTCAAGACTGTCATCATGTCCATGAACTAAACAACAGAACCAAGAGTGTAGAGGCAACCTCTGTTCTGGCACTTCATTTTTTTCTATGCCCAACCTTGCATGCTTAATGTTCTTTTATTTGAGAGTCACTATGATTGTCATTGACATTCTGAGCCAGATACTTAAGAGTACGTCTATAATGCCCTTGTATTTCTTCCTTGTAAGAGAAGAAAGCCTCAGCTCCAAGTCCTGTTTATGTGGAATGGGCTGACTTCCAAACTGGCTCCACAACTGTCCTTTACCATCTCCAGCCATGGGCCATTCTAGTACTGTGCATATCTTGTAATCACTTAACCAATGCTTCATGTCTAACACGACCTCTCAGGTGTGCTCTGTAAAAGCAATCTGACCCAATGTATCAGTTAGTGACAGCTCCCAGCATGCCAAAAACCTGTTAGAGCACACCTAGAGGACAGCCATAATGCTGTCCTGTGGTGTCTGGCAGCCCCAGCTCCTTCAAGAGGGAAAATCAACCTGGCATAAAGGAAGTCTGGAACACCAGTTTTCTACCCCTGCACAGTCCATCAGCTAGAGCTTCCTGAGGCCATGCAGGCTGTCATCCACCCCAGTGCAACAGATCTTTTGATATTCTAGTGCCCGCACTGAGGACAGGTAACTGGAGAAATCTGTAGCTGTTAAAGATCTTTTTTTTTTTTCCTGGACTACTTCATAATATTCCACAAGCAAGCATACATAGGCCTTCTGGGAAGATATAAGGGCACTACTGATATCCTTATCTTTTCAGTAGGTAGCTTTCAGGGTTTTTCCTTCAAGATGCTCCTCTCCATGGCCAGAAGCAGCCATGTCAAGGTGCCACCAAGTCACCTCTTCTTGTGTGCTACTGAGAAACTTTTCCTCAGCACTGGCCTGGGCTACTTCCAGCAAGCCAGATCTTCTCAGGTCTCATTTCATACCTGTATGTCCATACAACATCATAGTTTTGTTTAGTCATTGGTTAAAAGTCAGAAGGCTAAAAAATTAAAGGCCACATTACTTTCAGACAGATTTCTACAATTCCGTGTGAGACATAAAATGTGTGGCGCATGTCTGATGGCACTAAAGGGACACATGAATATCCAAGGCCTTCTGGATATTAGTGTACCTCACGTGAATAGAGAAAATGAAACCCAATATGAATGTATATGATCCCAGTGCAGTACCCGATGAAGTGAACTGCCTGCTAAACCAGTCTCAAACTTTCTGTTAGCAGGAAGGAAATTATTTGTTCCAGGGGGAAGCCTAAAAGTGAACAGTGTACACAAGCAAAGCCTGAGAGTATCTTAAACTGACAGGGTAGGTACAGCTTCTGATAGGCTTGGCACACCTCAAAGTCATGGGAAAGCTGAAGAAAAGCTTTTTACCAGCTCCCAGCAGTGACAGTTCATCCTCCCCCGGAGCAGTCACTCTAGGTTCAGCAGCACTGCAGCCCACAGTGTGCCTGAGCTATGCTCTTTCCTTCACTTGAGATATTTGTTCTCTCCATAAATCTCTATCATTTAAGGATTCCCCACTATTAGGGAAAACAGAGTTATCATTAAGGTTCCTCTCCATCTCATTGGCACCTCACAATTCACACACAGTGGTAAGGGGAGGGTTTTTTCACTTTGTCAGCAAGAAAAATCTGGTTTACTGTTTGACTTGAAACAAGCAGAAAAGCGAAACTGGTTTTATACACATTTTTATAATGCAAGACACTTGCAGTGTTTCAGGTATAATAAAAGCACTCAGGTTATTTCAGTAATTTGTACAAGTCATTTAAGTTATGTTAGAAACGTATTATGACCAAAATGTTGTTACCAGAAACCAACGCCCTAAAAAACACTTACTACTGAGAAATCATTTTCTCTACTTTTATAAATTATCCTAGTGTTGTTCCTCATCCATTACTGACAATAATACCTGAGTGACATGCATTATGCGTTAAATATATTTATGATAATTCAGATCTATTTGTATTAAACAGTGATATCATATATTCACTTAAGATTTAAAAATGTTGAAATTGATAGAATACATATCAGATTAGATCAGATACATAGATTAGATTATAGTGGATATCTTCAGGCAATTTTATTTTCTGTGGAATAGAAGGGTGGAAAACTAAGCATTTTTAAGCCAAATACTGTACTCACAACTGACCTAAACTGACAAAAATCGAGAACTTCATATCTGAACTTGTCCCTTAAGGGTGAAGCAAAAATCCTTAGCAGGAAAAGGGCAAAGAATCAAAGCCATCCATAATATATGAGCAGAAAAAATTCAAGTAACTTTACATCTGGAAGCTCAAACATGGAGCCAGTAACCACCAGCTACTGTCTAAAAGTCTGTATCAAAGATGTTGCCACTCTCCCTCCAGCTGTTAAATAATCTGTGAGCTGCATTTGTAGGCATCCCTATCACAAAGGTCCCGTCACATGACTGATATTTTTGCAGAAACAACAGAGAGGATATGAATGAACTGTTCTCTAATTATTCTGGCAAGGCAGGGGAGGACATTCTGCACTTCATTCTCTGGTGTCATCAATTTGATGTCTTTATAACTGTTAAATTAATTTTTCTGTACTTCAGGAGTCTGTTTCAGTTCTTAATCTTATAAGGATGAAATTTACCCTGCCTTTCAAAGTCTTAGGAAGTCCCCAGTGCCACAGATCTTTTAATATTCTAGTGCCCACACTGAGGACAGGTAACTGGAGGAGTCTGTAACTGTTAAAGATCTTTTTTTTTTTTCCTGGACTACTTCATAATATTCCACAAGCAAGCATACATAGGCCTTCTGGGAAGATACAAGGGCACTACTGATAAACATCTGATCTATCTAGAGACATGCAGCCAAGATTGTGTAAAAAATACCAAACCATCTTTAGCCCAACACTCCTCCAAGAGGTAGCACTTTTTTTGTGTGAGTATATACTACAAACATAAATATATCCTACCCTGGATTGGGTATTTTGGCATCCCATGATTATTTACTGTTCACTGTAAAAATGTTACTGCTTTCATTACTCCATAATAAATATATAAATAGAACTACAGACTGCCACAGGAAAGAACCGTATTTCCTTTCAACTTTTCTCTCCGTTACACCAGGTTGCTCACCCAGAACTCAGCTGAAGTAATCTGGTCCTTTGCTACTGCACATAACAGAGATTTTCATGCCATCCAAGACAAAATTGGCAATCCAATCCAAGAAATTTCAAATGTTGGCCAAAAAAATCAAGATCAACTTACCTCCATATCCACAACTGAGCTCCAGTTGTCTTTATTGCACAAATTATTTTAAGAGGCATATTGAAAGAAGGGGACAGTGCCGGCCAAGAATAGCTTTTACCTTCCTGATAAAGAGCCCATTAGAGTTCCACAGTTGTTTATGGGAGTGCTGTAATTAGAAATACACCCTTTCAAAAAATCCTGTCTACTCTACATAGTTTTCATGATGAGTAACAAAAAATGGAATCGGGTTCTTATTTTTCTCCTTTGGCTTATGAATATTACTTATTATTAACAACAGCAGATACAAATGGATATCAACAGTCCAGAGAAAATGAAGCACCTTTTTTAATTGGGTTGTTATGTTTACTGTTTTTCTTAAATATTATCATTTTGGTTCAACCATTCCTCGTTCTTATTAACATACTTTGATATTAAATATCCATAATAAATATGAAGGCATCCCACTTAAATTTGGGAGGTTCCAATACAGATCATGTGGGAATGTGACAATGGGTGATTACTGAACCGAAACAGCTGCTTACCAATGTGCAATTGTTTTCATATAGAAGCAAATGAGAAAATTTCCTCTTTTAGTCCATGGAGAGAAGGTGCAAGCCCTAACTGAAGTAGCCACAATGCTATTATATTATCTCTGTCTTAGAGCTATTCAACCAAAGAATACTCTTATACAGTGTTAATGAATTACATTTCAAAAATGGTGTTTTGCTAATTGATTTTACCCTTGTATATTAAGGACATTCAAACAAGACTACCAGTGCTATATAATAATAGCATTTGTACCTTTGTCCTACTAGTGTAATTATTCATGATTTCAAGGTCATGGGTAAAAACACCATATTGTAAAAATATAAAGTAAACAATAAGAACATTAACTCCAAATATTATAGGTATATGTGGCAACTACTAATTCAAAGAACCAAACATATGTCCTCATTACATGCATAAGTTGTATTACATCATTTCATGAATTTGAAAATCAGAGGAGGAATAAGAAACCTTGATGATGCATGTTTGTTTCTGGTGACTGAGTAATGCAAAACAGAACTTGCAGCAGCACCAGCATATTTAATTCTGACAAGAAATCATGGCATTCAAACAGGAATGAGATGATCCTCTTGATTTGACTATGCTATTATACAGCAAGCCACACCGCATAATGTCGCAGCTTTTCTAAGGCAGGGTGAGATTATGTTCTTGTCTTTTTATGCCATGGTAATGCACTAAAGCATTTACTGTCTTATCCTGATTACAACTCTTTGTAATTGAAAACTAAATACCAGGACTCTGTTTTACAGATACAGAGATGCAAAATATAGTTGAACACTGTTAATGGTAAACCTGGAAATGAAACTTAAATGTCGCTAACTCTGTCCAGTCTCTGTTCTTCCGTGGCCACAATTTAAGAAGTTTACTTGAACAGACTTGTTTACTGTAAGGACTTGTGTCTTTAATCGCTACCCATGACACTAAATGTAGTACATTTATCAGAGCTGGGAATACCTGAATGAAACTGGTCAGGGAAAAAGCCTCTTCACAGTCCTATGCTACTGCCTACTTTGTCATCCATTAAGGATATGAACTTTCTGTGAATGATGTAGAAAAAGAAGAAAGAAATCTGTTTGGGGTGAGGTTTTTTTATGGGAAAGAAATTACATAAAGCGGAACACTCTGCTCGGTTAATGAAAAATAAAAAATTACAATTAGATGAAATAGCATGTGTGCTTAATCATTCTCAGCAAACATGCAAAACCCCCCATAGAAAGTACATTGAATTTAGAAGAACAAAATTTCATTGTTCAGGTGTTGAGAGTAGTGATGAAGAAGAAATGCTGCTACAGGCACTTGTTTGGCTAATACCTTTTCTTTTAAGCAGGGGGAATTTTGCAAGCAGAGTTTGTATTATCCCTTCATAAGTAACCCTCAAAAGTTCCTTTTGACATCTTGTAGGATTTTAAACTGATCATGTAAGTGTTTTTCCTCCCACCTTACTGGTGGCTCAGTCATTTTGTCTCACTTGACCACGGGATAGAAGTGGCTGTTGTGCACACTTTTAAGCTGAACTCATATTTTCTAATATTTGGCATGTTTTCTTACTATCTTTTCTTTCTTTACCTCCAGGTAAACCACATAGCACAACAATGAGCAAAGAGGTAAGACTCCAGTTGAAATGATGTAATGCTGAAAATTAAATTTACACACAAGTGTTCCGAGTCTGGGTCATAGCTGGGTCACTCCTCTGAGTGGGAGGCAATCCAGCAAGGAGCACTGGATAATGATTTCTCTAAGATGAGGCCCCTTTCAAGAAATATAGCACAAAGCTTTACCTTGATATCTGAATCTAATCTGATTCAATGTGTGTAATTACTGGTATTTGTTGTGTGGTAGTAAGGAGTGATATTATTTTGTTATATGCTGCATTATGTCTCCTGTTCCTTTCAACCTACTAGCACCCAGAAATAAGCTTTCCAGTATCTGAATCCTTACCCAGAGATAGTGGTTTAGATAAGGATTGGCTGGTGGAGGCTTTTTACAAAACACATGCTGTTTAGAGTTGGGGGGATTAATTCTTTTTCTTGAACAAAGAATGGAGTTTGTCTTGGTCGTTTTGGCACCACTACATATGGCCAGTGCTGTTTTTTCTTAGCTGTATTTATCCACTGTGTTCATTTGCTTCCAGATAGAGCTATCACACACCCCGTCATAACCTTGAGATGAGCTTTTCTGTAATGGCTTCTAAGAGGGTTCCATCTTGGGATGGTAAGAAGTGCCTGCAGAACATCTCTGCTCACATACAACTAAGCAGGCCTTCAGGGAAGACACAGGCTCTTTCAAGCAGTTCAGGCTGGTGCCACAGGCTTTGCAAAACATCTATGAGTCTTAAAAACACAATCACATCAAAAGGTAAAGCAGCCCATGTAATTTCCTTCTGTTGTGCCAGTTGTCAGAGTCTTGCATGTTGCGTCGCCAATGGTTTTGCACTCTACCTGCAAGGTTTCCTGCTGCCACCTGACAATTCTGCAGTCAGCCACAGGCTGACAACCACAGCACCAAGAGAGCGACTGTCAGGGCCATTTTGCATGAAGCACACGCAGCTCCTACCCAGCGAAGCCCTAATGTGTTGATTTACAGAGTCCTCTTGGCTGACATGGGAAAATGAGTCTGGTCATGGTTGATTTAACATTTTATGGGCAAAGAGTCAGCCTGCTATAGTAAGTTTGGACTAGGGCAAATATTTTACACATTCAAACACAAGGCCACGGGAAAAAAATATTCAATATACTCTGTGGTTTTGATGCTCTCATCCCTCGAGCTCTACTGAAAATAACATGAGTTCCAATTAATTAAATACAAAGGTGTACGTTACGGGTCAGACCTTGAGGCTGAGTAAGCAGCTCCCGGTCTGCGGGCACAGCCGCCCGTGGCAGGAGGAGCCCGGCCAAAGGCTGCGGTGGGGCGCCGCGAAGAGGCGCGGGAGCACCCGCGACTGCCCCCGCCCAGCGCCGGCCCCGCGCCCGTTCCCTCCCGCAGCCCCTGCGAACG
>VZTI01005243.1:1921392-2008487 GCA_013397865.1 Struthidea cinerea | reverse complement strand
TTTTTTTTTTTTTTTTTTTTTTTTTTTTTTTTTTTTTTTTTTTTTTTTTGAGAGGAGGGGTGAGTGGAAGGAACCGATCCATGCTGGGGTCACGATCCGGCCACGCAAATAAGCAGCGCTCCGAGTGCCAAACAACCTTGCTTTTGCAGGGAGCGTTTTGGGGTGGGGGGGGGACAGACACGGGACGGGACGGCACGACGCGAAAAGCGACAGGCTCAAACGTGGGTGCGGCAGGATAACTATTTCGGCTCCCCGACCGATTCCTTTCAAGTACCGACACGGATCTGTACTTCGGGGGGCCTATTAGTCGTCCCCCTTCTGCTCTGTCGAGGTTGCCGGTCCCTCTCGGCATAGCTCGCTGTTTGCGGGACCGAAACTCGAAACGGAGCGGGTGGTGGGAAGGGTGTGTCCGTGGGAATGAATGATTTCATTAAGGTCTCTGTGGAGCGAGGACACCCTTCTCCCGGGGAGCCCTGCTCGCCGGCTAACTCGGGCTCTGTTTATAAATAGTGCCACCAGTCAGGGTGCAGAAATGCTGCAGTCGCTATAGTTCACGGGCGGGTTTGCGCGCCAGCACGGCCCGAGCGACGCCGGGCTCCGCTCTGCCCGGGCCGCTGCCGGGGAGGCTGGGGGCTTTGAAGTCGGCCGCGGCGGGCTCGCAGGGATACGAAAATCCCCAGCCCTTTTTAAAGGCTTTATGGATAATGGTGCATTCAGGGGAGGGGGCTGTCAAGTTGATGAATGCGCACAAACTGTTCGTTACTTCCAGGCTGTACTCTGCAAAAACCTACGGGACAAGAGTCCTATGTATGCACCGAAGGTTTTCTCAGACCCCGATTAAATCTCTGTGTGTCCTTCTGATTTTCGCAGCTGGATGCAAAGAAGAGCCCCCTGGCCCTTTTGGCACAAACTTGCTCGCAGATAGGGAAGCCGGACCCGTCTCCTTCCTCCAAACTCTCCTCGGTCACCTCCAATGGCTCCGGAGGCGACAAGGACTCCAAGTCGGGCCCCTTGAAGCTCAGCGACATCGGCGTGGAGGACAAGTCGAGCTTCAAGCCGTACTCCAAGCCGGGCGCGGAGAAGAAGGAGCCGGGGGCGGCGGGCTGCGCGGGCGCCCCCGCCACGGGGGTCGCGGCCGGGGAGAAGTCGGGATTCCGGGTGCCGAGCGCCACCTGCCAGCCGTTCACCCCAAGGACAGGCAGCCCCAACTCCAGCGCCTCCGCCTGCTCGCCCGGGCTGCTGCCGGCCGAGGGAAAAGGCGGGGAGGACAAGAAGGACTCGGAGGGCTGCGGAAAGAGCGGCAGCGCCGGCTCGGAGGGAGGCCCGGGCACCACCAGCATCAGCCACAGCCGGATTAGCGTGAGCTGTGCCGGGATTAACGTGGAGGTCAACCAGCACCAGGAGAGCACGCCGGGCTCCAAGCCCATCGCATCGGACTCCGCCTCCTCCTGCAGCAGCACCACCGCCACCTCCTCCACCTCCGTTCTGGGCTCCGGCCTCGTGGCCCCCGTCTCCCCCTACAAGCCGGGCCAGACCGTTTTCCCCCTGCCCCCGGCGGGCATGAGCTACCCGGGGACGCTGGCTGGAGCCTACGCCGGTTACCCGCCACAGTTCCTGCCGCACGGAGTGGCTCTGGACCCCACCAAATCCTCCAGCCTGGTGGGGGCCCAGCTGGCCGCCGCCAGCAGCCTGGGCTGCAGCAAGCCGGCGGGGTCGAGCCCGCTGGCGGGCGCATCGCCGCCGTCGGTGATGACGGCGAGCCTGTGCCGAGACCCCTACTGCCTGAGCTACCACTGCGCCAGCCACCTGGCAGGCGCCGCCGGAGCCTCCTGCGCCCACGACCAAGCCCTCAAGTCCGGATACCCCCTCGTCTACCCCACCCACCCTTTGCACAGCGTCCACTCCTCGCTGACCGGCGCCACGCCGCCCTCGCTAGCCGGCCACCCTTTGTACCCCTACGGCTTCATGCTCCCCAATGACCCCCAGCCACACATCTGCAACTGGGTGTCGGCCAACGGACCCTGCGACAAGCGCTTTGCCACCTCGGAGGAGCTGCTTAGCCACTTGCGGACCCATACTGCCTTTCCGGGCACCGATAAACTCCTCTCCAGCTACCCCAGCTCCTCGTCGCTGGCCAGCGCAGCGGCTGCAGCCATGGCGTGCCACATGCACATCCCCACGACGGGCGCCCCGGGCAGCCCGGGCACGCTGGCCTTGCGCAGCCCGCACCACGCGCTGGGACTCGGCAGCCGCTACCACCCCTACTCCAAGAGCCCCCTGCCCACCCCCGGGGCCCCCGTGCCCGTGCCCGCTGCCACCGGACCCTACTACTCCCCTTACGCACTCTATGGGCAGAGACTCACCACAGCCTCGGCCCTGGGGTACCAGTGAGTGCAGGCAGCGGGGCTTTGACACACAACACAAAGTCTAGCGGTAAGGGAAGGAAGCCCTGCAAAACTTTATAAAAGTTGGAAAGAAAAAAAAATCTGACTTTTTATAAAATAGTGTTCATTTGAGGACTGGATCCATGAGCACTGTATTTATTTATGTTAGCTTCAAGCGGGACAACGAATCATAAAGTGCATTACTAAACTGAGCTCAATAGGTAAAAGTGGAACACCCATTGTAGAATATAAATAAAAAGATAGAGGTCTTCTCTTTAATGTTACTTTAAAATTGCTATGATTGTATTGTACGTTCTTATTTAATGTCTCATTGAAACAAAAAAATTTACATGCATGTTTGTTACTAAAAAACAACTCGCAATTTGTCAGTTATAATTTCAAATTGCAATTATTTTTAAGGTGTATACCCTT
Organism: Struthidea cinerea; assembly: GCA_013397865.1. NCBI lineage: Eukaryota > Metazoa > Chordata > Aves > Passeriformes > Corcoracidae > Struthidea > Struthidea cinerea. The sequence continues at coordinate 2,005,671 of VZTI01005243.1, read as the reverse complement.
GAAAGAGAATTGGTATTTTTTTGTATGTATTCTGGAAGAAAAACAAAAACAATTCTATTCCAAAAACCTCATTTGCCTTATTTTGTTCTTAAAAGGAACACTTAACTATTTTTAATTTTTAAGTCCACCCTGTAAAAAGGGTTAAGTAAGGTTTACGTCATGTACTAAAATAGACAATGTATCGCTTTAAAGATTAAAATTCCGTATATTTGATGTATTAAAAGGTTTTACTTTTTTTTTTTAAATACGCTTTGATTCTGTTATAAAACCCGAGTAGGTCTTGGATGGAGGTGACTGCTAATTTCTCCTTAAGCGTTTATTCAATTTTAATTAAAAATTAAAAAAAAAAAAAAACCCAAAGTTTTTTTTTTATTGTAACCCCAGGGCTCTCTTAAAAAATAATCAGACACAGTTGGGTTTTTTTTCTTTTCAGTAGAATTTGTTGGCACGAAATAGGAAAACTGAGAATCACTTAAATCTCTTTCCCTTTCTCAAAGAAATTAAAGTTTTTAAGCAAATGTTTTTACTGTGAAATATCTGGTTTTTAAAACTAGTCTTCAGATAGAAGACTTTGTTCTTTCTTTAGAAAGAAATGGGGAAAGGAAGACTGTTTTGTAAAAGTGTAAGATGATTGTCCGAAAGCTTTTTTTTTTTTTACAATGTAATGTATAATTATTCATCTCTTTCTAAATGGGAAGTTCAGAAGTAATTAGGGAAGCGCTGTTTGAGCTCATCCAGTTATTTTCAATTTCTTTCTTCAGTTCGCACCGCAGCACAAAAGATCATCACGTTTAAAAAAAAAAAAAAAAGAAACCGGACAGCTCTGAAAACTCATTTTCTTTTAAAAAGGAAGGGACGGGGGAGGAAAAAAAAAAAAAAAGCCATCCGCTATTTGAGCCGAGTTTGCTCTTTACTGAAGTGCAGTGCCAAACTCGACGTGATACCGAGAGGGGCTGCCCCTGCCTGCGCCGCGTCTCTGCCTCCCCAGCCTGGGTTTCCTAGCGCCCAAGGGCCACCGCCCAGCTCCGGCTCGTCGTCCTGCATTCAGGTAGGAGCGGGGGCTGCGACGGAAAAGCCGGAGCAGCTACCGAAACTGCGGAAACTTTCGTTGCCGCCGAGGTAGTCGGAAAAGCGATACCCACGTCCGTAACAGCAATGCCAGCGAAGGGCTTTGCCCCGCGGTCTGCCAGGCGCCTGCAGGCAGCGGCTCAGGCGGAGCCGAGTACCTGCTGCCCCTCGCTCGGCCCCGCTCCCCCCGCTCCCGGCCGCCCTCGCCCCGGCCCCAGCGCGACGCGCTGGCGGGGGGCAAAGTTGCAAGCGGCGACTTTGCTTGACAAATCACTGGGTTTTCTCCCTCGTTCTGGATCCCCCCTCAATATAATTACTGTTCAGAGTTTCCCGTGGTGCCCAGATGCTAATTAGTCTAATACATTTACTCCAGATAATTAGTGGAAGTTAGCGTTAATGTGCAAAGGCGAGAAAAGCAGCAAGCTACTGAAGCTCCAGCGGCCGCCCGGCCGTCTCGCACGGATCGCTCGCTGGGGCCGGGCCGGGCCCGCGCCGGGGCCGGGACACACACGGGGAGGCCGGTGCTGGGCCGCGCTGCGGCTCTTTTGGCACACTGTCCGAAAGCGGCACGGGAAATGCTTTGCGCTTTAACCAAATGTATTCCCCCGCACCCGCCATAAATGGGAAAGGGACCTCTGTGTATCTCTGCTTTAGGGAATGTAAAACGAGCTCGCGTTATGAACCCATGAGTTAGAGAAAGGGAGGAGAGGGCAGTGCTGTTGACTGCACCAAGTAAACTTAAGTAATAAAATAAGAAGCGGATACAAACACAGCAAGTAATCGAAAGAAGGGCTTCTCGGGTCGGGGGCGATGGTGGCGGAGGATTCATCCAGCGAGCCCGAGAAAGGCAGAACAAGCTCGCAGTCCTCTCTCTACGCCGCACGCCCCCCGCCCTCTCCTGCAGCCCGGCCAGACTGCCTGCCCCGCTTCGCTACTTTAACTACTCTTAATTTGAGGAAAATAACATTTCAGGCTCCATCTGGGTGTGCAAGCAACAATTACAGTTTTGCCGCGATTAAAACACACCACTATCGCCACGTTCCTCTCCTGCTCATGTGTTTTACAATTACGGATCTTTAACAGCTGCAACTCAGACTTCGCTAGCCAAACGCCATCGCCCATCAGGTGTTTCAGGGGCGATTTAAAAAGAGCGAGGGAGGCATTTGTGTCCTGGAACCCTAACTGCAGTTTTGGGGATTTCAGCTCTGAAAAGTTACACAAAAAGATTGCTGATGCAAGTGCTGAAATGAACACTTTATGCTATTATTACTGTTCTGCTCCCGTCCCAGGGATTAAAGAAAAATTAAAACACCTTATTTTATATGTAGAGTGGTGATATGTAGGTCTCTCTTCCAGGCTTGTTAAGTATATGACCTGGCAAGTGCCACCTAGGATTTTGATATTAATCTATGAAACTCGCCTTTTTTTCTAATAGAGATTGACTTATGGACATTAATGTTTTTAGGTAAAAGGACTGCATTTGTTATTCCTCACCACTCCCCCTCCCGTTCTTACTAACTGGATGGGTTGTGGATTTGACAGCAGCCGCTGGTCCATGCCACCGAACTAAAATAATTTCACAGTGAAAAACCAGCTTGAGAGGACAAGCAACAGAAGGGCAAAACCCATCAAAACCCGAAACTGTGATCAATCTGACCAGAGTCAGGCATACATTAGTTTAAATTAAACAGTTTTGTCTTTCTCACAAATCTTTTTTGAACATTAAAGATAAACTCATGTAATATTTAAATCAACTCTTGTCAGATGCTAAGTGCAACTGAAGAACCAAAATAAAAATTAATGCATTTCCATCCGCTCTCAAAAGCTTACTCTGGATGCCACTTCGACAAAATACTTCTGATAAGCAACGCTTAGAAAAGAAGGGTCCTGTTTATCTTATCTATGGGGATATGTAATTAAGGTAGTTTTATGAAACAATAAAACACCAGACTCCACAGACAGCAAAGGAGTCTCTGTAATATATCTGAGCCTAGACGGGCGTATGTGTCCTGGCTTATGTGCACAAGCCCACACCAAACACGTGCACGTACATATGCTTGCCTGGTTTTAGAATGCAAAATTTATGCTAGAACTAAAATACAAGGATGCCTTTATTACAGAAAGATTTCCCCCAGTGATAAGAGACTCCATTTTCTAAGACCGGAAAGTCACCCACTACCCATTCACCACCTTTTAACCACCCTCAGAGCAGCCAGCAAGGTACACGCAGTGCTGTGACTGGGGCTGACCCTCCTCTCTCTAATCCGATGTTTGTAATGATCTATCCACACCTACAGTCGAAATCAGCCAGACAAAGGGAATCCTTTTGGGGAAAGACCCAAACTTTCCGAAACAAAAGTAAATGTGCATTCCTATTCTGTAAAAACATTTATCAAACTTCATTCTTCCATACTTAGAAAAGATGTAGTGCAATGCTGCCTTGCTTTAATGCTGTTAGCTCTCATAACAGGCTTTCAATAGACCACAGTTCAGGGGTTTTTTGTGGTCGTTGTTTTTTGGTTTTGGGTTTTTTTTTTTTTTTTTTTGTTTTGTTTTTGTTTTTTTTTTCCTAATTTTGTTTGTGTATTTTCTTTTGTTGTTTTTCGGGGTTTTGATTGGTAGGTTTTTGGGTTTTGCTTGGTTTTTTTTAAGGAACGAATCTGAAGTGGAAAATCGCTGGAGCTACCAGCATCAAATCTCCTTTCTATACAGATTTTTTGGGTGTAATTTCAGACATTTCTAACCCCATGTTGAGACACCCCGCCACCCTGATTCTTTCTGCACCATGAAGCACAGCCCGCACTGCTTCATGAACAGACCTGAGGCAGGCAAGCAACCAGTTCTGATCAGAGGTGTCTAATCCCTGCTAAATCTCTTTCTCAGCTGACTCCTGGAAAATTCGGGGCAGACTACCTTTTCTTTTTGTAAGGTAAAATTTTGTTGCGATGAAGCACAGAGGTGTCAGAAGAAAAAAGACGGACCCTGAGTCTGTACGCTCTCACCTCTTCGGAGGTGGAATGCTTTGGCAGCAGAGACGTGGTTGAAATTTGAGCAGATTATACATTTGAGCTTGTGCATAAATGCGAAAAGACTGTCCTAATGCTGGATATTTCTCCATCAACATCAACCAGGTGCTGCTGTTGCAAAAATCCCACCTCCGGCTGCTTGCTCTGTGCGTGTGTGCACGCACAGAGATGCACAGACTTTGTTCTCTCTTCATGTCTGAAATTCATCAACTACTCCCCCCTGCTCCCAGCCCCCCATCCCCTATGTGAAAAAAAGTGAATCCGTTCAGGCTTTGAATATTGTAAGAAGCCTTGTGTGTATTTTTTTTTTAATCTTCAAATGAATTAAAGACAACCTGACAATGCTGTCATGTCTTCAACGTCACATCAAGGCAAGAAATAATGATAACAGAGCAGCAGAAGGACGCCCACTGAAACCTGGAGGATATATATACACATATATATACACACACACATATATGCCTTGAAAGAGTTTGAAAGAGAACAAAATTAGATTACCGCTCTTAGGCTATCGCGGTAAGAACGTGTGGGATTTTGCGTGTGTGTGTGTACAAGTGGTTCATCTTTCCTGCCTTATTTTGTAAAGCGCGTGCTACTCGATCCAAACCACTTCTGTGGGATGGGACAAGAAGACGAGCAGGCACATTCCTCGTTCCCAAACTACCACGACCAATGGAAGCACAAAAATATCTCCCCTCCCCCTCCATCGTTTCAGGTTCACGTTCCAGCTAATAACAAACGTTACTGCTCTCCTGAGGCGCAGGCCAGAGCGGGCACGCTTTACGCGGAGGCCCAGGCGGGCACGTTACGCGCAGCTGCCCGGCGAAAGAGGAGCGGCTCCCGGGAGGAAGAGCGAGGAGCGGCTCCCGGGAGGAAGAGCGAGGAGCGGCTCCCCGCTTTGTCTGCGCGGGCCGNCCCGGCGAAAGAGGAGCGGCTCCCGGGAGGAAGAGCGAGGAGCGGCTCCCGGGAGGAAGAGCGAGGAGCGGCTCCCCGCTTTGTCTGCGCGGGCCGCGGGCCGGTGTCGCTCCCGGCCGCCAGGCGGCGCTGCGGGCCCCGGCGGAGCTCAGGGCAGCGCCCGGAGCCGGGGCCCGGCGGGGACCCGACGGACATCGCGTGTTCGGGCACCGGGAATCGCCCCCAGTCCCGGACGGCAGCATGGCAGCACGAATGGATTTGCCCAGATAAAAACAGATAGGCCGGACTATAAAAAAAAAAAAAACAACCAAACAAACCCGTGGTGGTTGGGTTTGTGTTGTTTTTTTTTCTTTTAATCACGCTTGTAATCTCATCGCTCTGAAGGGTAAATAAATTGCAGTTGTATGAAAAACAATTGGTGCTACATGTGTTCATAACAGATGGGATCTTATCACAGTTTAACTGTAATAAATTCTGACTTCTGGAAATTGTAATCTCTACTCCATGCTGGATGTGTCCTTTCTACTGTAATAATAGGGCTACAAACTCTTGAGAGCAAGCAGAAAAGTTTTTGGTGCTAGCGTTGCTCAAGAGCCAGGGCGTGCTTCTGCAGCGTCTTCCCAACTGCGGCTCTTTCAAAGTTTGCGTGAAAACGCATCTGAAAATCAAAAGGGACCGAAAAACCTGGCGCATAGGGAGACAAACAGATGATCCTTCCCCCGCTGGGTAACATTATTTACCAAGGCCAACGATAATAGTCCTTAAAATCCAAGCAGAAAACCTAAGAACGAGCTCTCTGTGTGGAGAAGCCCTGGCAAATGACAGATCACGCTTTGCTTTGTGAAGAGAGAAAATGTGGGAAGAAACCGAGCCCCCGAGGAAGGGGGAACGAAACTTTAGATTAATCCCCCTGCGCTTCAGCTCACAAAATTAAAAAATAAATTTGAATAACCACTGAAAGGATAAAATTATAATAATAAATTGTCCATATTCACTGAGGCTGCGGGACTAATTATTTTCACCATCTCGGCTTCCCATTGCTGTTTATCAAGTCGCAGGATAAATGCTTGTAAATCCATTACATTACCATAAATCCTTTCGCCACTTTCTTTTTGGCCAGTGCTTTTGCAACATTAATTGATTTTATTGCACTTTCTGAAGTCACTGTTTATTAAACTCAAGTAACTTCTCTCTGAAAACGTTGGGTTTTTCCATCGACATACCAAACCCATGAACGGGAATTACTGAGGCTGCTATAGGATCTAGTCCCTTCCCCTCCACGCTGTGATCTTGATGGAAAACGCGAACTGCGAATTACAAGTTCCTAATAATCTACGCTGTTACAGAAAACAGCCCCTTTATCGCTGGTGAAAAACTAGTCTAGATCCAAACACCACCTTTCTCCATTGTTTTTTAACGGGGGGAGGCATGAAATGCTACTGGGCGATGGAGATCTGACACACTAAGAAACGCTCTGCGAGTCTTTTACTTTACTTGATGGACAGCAGTTATTTTTAGAAAAGGATTTTCGGTGTATAACTAGAAGTCCAGTGCAATTTAGAAATGAGTACACAGGCTCCAGGTTTCTCAAACGCTTCTCCTTTTTTCTTCGACGAGCTTAAGAAAACTGGATCCAACCAGCCTTAAACTGATAAATGATTTCTCACTTAATATCAGCTGATTTCCAGTTCCTTTACCTGTCACGCTAGCCCCGTGGTCATTACTTAAAAGCGTTAAAAACTAACGCTTGGTGTTTAGAGCGCTCTCGCTCCGTCCCGCGCTGCGCCCAGGCACCCTCGGCAGCGAGTCCCCTCCTCTCCCCGGCGGGCGCGCCTTCGCACAGCCATTGCCATCCGTTTCCATCAGACCTAACGAGGCAGCGTCCCCGCCATCGGCGGGTGCTACGGAGTCACCTCGAGGTACTTCAGTGACGCAAGAGTCTTGTAAAACGCAGAGGGATAATTACTACAGATCACAGAAGACGTGCAGAACTGCTTGTTTTAGGTAGGACAGCATATTGCCGGTAATTATGAACGTACGCTTCGTATTACAGGTTCAGCGTTTGTGCCCTATCCTTGGCTCGCTCAGCCTTTTTAGTCACATAAGCTGCTACCCACGAAGACGTTTTGCAGAGGTGAAGGCATCAGTTGTTAGTGATGCGGTCATTACTTACACTGGGAGGAGGAGGGGTAGGACAGGGGAAGAAAGCCAGGGAGCTGCCCGCTGGCTGCGCCTGACCCCCGCGGGCGGCGGGCGAGCAGGGCAGGGCTCAGGGCCCCCCCGCCCCGGGCCAGCCCCCAGGACCTGCTGCGGCGCCTCCACAGGGCCTCCCGTTCGAAATGAGGTACGAGAGAAAGGCCGGAGCACCTCCCTGCCTTCCTTCTGCGTGGGACGCGGATGGGGGCAAAGCTGCAGCTCGGCGCCCTGCCGGCACTACCGGGAGAAGCCATTCGGCTTTTTCACGGCAAAGCGTCCTGTTTGGAAAAGACCACCTCTGCAGTTCATCCACTGCCACAGCTTTAGAGGGGTCGGTCCAGCTGGGACTTGGACCCACAGCTCAGAAGTGAGGACTCGCACTCTGTACAAGGGAAGTGATCCTACTACTAGCACCCTTTCAGCCATCCTAAGATCTAAAACTGCAGCTGCAATGTAACGGTTTAGTTTCACTGAAGTTAGAAAGCATTAGCCCAGATTCTCAAGCACACCAATCTATCTTACAGTTGTAGAAACGTCTCCCCTCTTGTACAATTCACAGCCCTTAATCTCTTTGTGGAGATGTATTTTTCCCTACCAGAAAAGATCAACTACTACCATCATCTGCTGCATTCTTTCTCCATGCTTGAAGTACTTGTCTTGAGGCAGAGGAATATGCATCAATTCCCTGATCTGAGAGATTTCAAACCCACAATCCTCACTTCTTATTAGGGTTCCTCAGTCAGCTGGCTATCCTAATGTGGGAAAAATCTTCATTCTCTCCTTTGAAGGCATTTCGCTTTGCATAAAAGTGCACTGAGCCAGAGGGAAAGAGAAGGAGTTAACAAGGCAGTGGTTATGGTGCTTACCAAAGCCCAGAGCTCGGGTGTCCCAGTCAGTGCTCAGATCTAATCATGTTCCTACCCACTCTCTTTGCCCAAGAAAAAGCTTTAAACATTCTGTACAGAAGAGGTAACATTTGCAACATGCCCTTTTCACCCTTGATGGTAATTAGAAGAGATGAGTCTCCTACTCTACTCAAGTGGAATTGGAAAAAATCCAAATCTGTAGCCACCAAGTTATTAGATAAATAGCCAACTGAATAGGCACCTTTGAGTCATCATTTTTTCAAAGAAAGTAGAAACCACCATGGCATGTTAGGTGACAGCAAGCTTTGCCTGACAAGGCTTTAGTAAAACTTAAGGTTTCCCACTGCATGCACTGATTATAGAGCAAAGAAAAACTGGTTCTTGTCGTAGAGTTCCCAGCTTTGTAAGTAAAAATATTTCTCCTCTTTGGCCTGTATTTTTGTTACTTTGTCCCACCCTGTATGGAACCACTGATAACCATCCCCACTAACCTGCTCACCACTGCCTAGATCAGGCCACCACAGAAATTCACTGATGGAGACCAAAACAAACCCAGTCAAAATCTTACTTGTCCCTACATATTTTTACAACAAGATTATATTTAATTTTGTCAACTTCTGAAGAGAAAAAGAATTGCCTTATAGCCAGTTTCCATCATGAAATACTTGAGCTCATGAGTCTGAGAACATTAATAAGATTTTTTTTTCCTGCTTCCCCTTTAAATTCCCCTTCTTTTGCAAGATTACAATTTCCTTAAATATATATTGCACCAACAGGACCCAGGAATGTGTTCCAGATAAAACAGATGAGTAGAAATAAGTGTGGGGGTTGTTTTGTTTTGGTTTTATTTACTTATTTAAGAAGGATCAGCTGCTAAATACATTTCAGTAGAGGTGTCAAACATTTTATGAAGAGAGCTGATCACATTTATAATTATGGTCTTCAGGCTGACTTTATGAAGTTAGAGTAAAATGTTAGGTTTGATCAAAAGCAGATATCCTACATACATCAATAGGTTTATAAAAAGATTGAGAAGGGAATTTAGACCAGATGCAGCAACTAATTTTTCTAGTTTAACTGTGTAATTTGGTTGAGAAACAAATGGTTGTTGATGTATGTACAAAACAGGTACTGACAAATTCTCTGAGAAAACTGGCTACTCATAGTGCCACAATCTTGTTTTAGAGTTAAATAAACTGGAAAAGTGTTACAGCAGGTCTTACCTCCTCAATGAACAGTCAACACTTTTAATACTATTTTAATGCACCTATTTCTAAAGTAACTGAGTAAAAATGGTACAATTTCTTGCATGTAGATACTATTAAAGTTAGGAAAAACACTGCTTAACTCTACCCCTACTGATAGTTATACCAGTATAGTTTAATCCCTGTTAGAGAGGGTACTTGTGAATCATCATAGCTGTGTATAAACCAGGTCACAGGTTATGAAAAAAGCTAACTCTGTAAGGGAGAAAATATTTATTCTAACTAAAACACTTAAACTTGTATAAACAGTGTTCCACATGGTTAATTGTGTTTGCTCGTTAATGGGATTGTGTCAATTTACATTTATACATTTAAGCTATTAAAACTTACACACACCCTAAATCCACAATGTAATGTGAAATTCTAGGCAGCCTGAAATCAGTAGAAGTTTTCTAGCAATTCTGAGAAAGGCAGGATTTCTCCTGGGACAAAAGAAGCCCTAAAGCCTACAAATTCTAATTTCAAACGTAAGAACGTGTAACACAGTTGTACAGTTCATGGCAATTTGGGAAGGGGCTTGGGAATACCTTGGAGCAAACTATGGGAATTTTGGTTTTCTCTCTGTGATGAGAAGGTTTAGAGGACAAAATCTGAAGAGGCCATGCAAGGTACATACATGTAAATAGGTAAGAAAGAAAACATTGAACACCTATACAGAGAAGAGCATGTTTTAGCCATTGTATCACAGACACAGTCAACTTGGAACTGATGCCTGTCAAAATAATACGAGCATGGGGCATTTAATCAGCACATCTGTCTGACCAGTCAAGTCTCCTGTTTTAATTCAAGAAATGGTTTCATTTCACTGATGGACGAGATGTGTGCATTTTTACTTTTTGTATGTTATTTACATGAAGAGTCTTGTCCAGGTCTTTTGCTAAAGAAGTAATAGAAAAATACTTTTAACTTAACTAAAAAAAACCCTTAAATTCCTACATATTCATAAGAAAATAAAGGACAGTGAAAGGTTCTTCAAGTTTGTTTGGTCGTTTATGCAGAGCACCTCTGAAAATACCTACATCTGTTCTGATAGCTAATAATCTTCCATGTACCAAACCAATAAGAATTTATTATTGCATAAGTAATTTAGGTCAGCTTCTGTATGCATAGATACACAGACTAGTTCACACACTAACCTGAGTACTAGAAGAATAATGTAGTGAGTTGTGCATCCCCATCTTGCAAACAATTATTGCATAACCATGTCATTTCATCAGCTATTAAATGGTAAACTCATTTGTGCAACATTTTTCCAGGTTTTTTTTTTTTTTTTTTTTTTTTTCATGTTTTTATATTGAGCTAGCACCTNTGTGCAACATTTTTCCAGTTTTTTATTTTTTTGCATTGCAGACATTAAAATGAGGACAGGCATATTTCTGTGAAGTCTCTTTTGATGTATTTTGTAATAGTGTTCTTTTATCTATTCTAAAGCCCACAGCAGTTCCCCACCCCCCTCCCTGACTTAAACTATCCTCTCCACACCCACATCACAAGCTGTCCTTAGGAATGCAAGTACATACAATCCTGGAAGTGTAATAATCACCATCTTGCTTATTACCTGGGACCTCCAGGGCTGACTCACAAACTTTTACACCTCAAGTTAAATATCCTAGCAAGCAGCTGTAGCATATTCATATCCGCTGTTGGCCAGATGCAGCCACAGAGAGGGACGCATAGCACAGTGAACAGTGGGTTACACATGCATACCTGCTCAAAAGCAAGTTAAAGATTGGCTAGAGACTAATCCATTTTATAGGCTCAGAAATTGATTTTCAGAGAAGCTGAACTACAGGTGCTCAAGTCCGTTAAAAAAAAATATCAGCCTAACTCTGGTGGTACTATTAGCAGGGTTCCCTGCAGCATAGGAAAGCACAGGAAACATTACCTTAGAGTCTGGTATTCCTTATGTCTGGGTCCATTGTGTGCAGCATGACACTGTGTCCTAGTTTGGACAAATTTGGAGGAGAATACCCTCTGATAGAAGTCAGGTCACAACCACCCCTCCCCCCCCCAGGTTCGGGAAAAATTTTCCTCAAAGGAAAGTGAAAGAGATAACAAGCTATTTATTTAACAAACACACAGGTGGGGAATAATAATGCTAAATAATGAGATCCCTCTCTCTGTGGAGAGAAAACCTGAGAAGATTTCAGAGGTCCTCTGTAGGTGCGGTCTCTCCTCCTCGGAGCTGGTCGGCAAGGGGCCACCCCCCCCGGGCCTCCGGGAAAATTCTCCTGATGTGTTCAGATGTTGTTGAAACAGTCCAGAAGAGAAGAGCAAAAAAACCCAAAAATCCTAGGAAAATGAAATTCAACCCTCCGTCTCTCGCTGGGAGAAAAAAGAGCTGAAAAAAAACCAAGGGTACCGCAGAAACAGAGGAGCGTATCTCAGTGTCCTTGAAACAACTGCTTTGAAAAGTTTGTTTTCTGTCCTTCTCAGGCTCCGTTTAAAGACACAGAAAAGATTGGTGGGCATAGGGTAGTGATAGGGGATACACATTATAAAGTCACCCCAAGACACACTGTTATTCTTTTCCTGGAGTGGTGGCTAAGGGCATTTGTTTATAACCACAAAATTAGGGACAAAACTGACTGTAAATGTCATCCATAGCAGTAACATTCAGTTATTTTTGGATGCAATGTACAATGCACTTAATCAAATCCTCATCAGAAAAATAAGAGGCAACAAGACATTATAGCTGTATTACTGATAAGTAGTGAGAATACTGGAAATTAGCCAGTTGTAGAAATCAGCTCTTGACCAAGTCAGACAAAACTGGTGTAAGTTAAACGGGAGACCAAACTCAGTAAGTGGGTCTTTAAATGTTTAAATTTCAGAAAGGCGAACTGGTGTAGTTATATCAGCTGGACTGTGGAGCTAATAGGTTGAATAGGGAGCAAAGTCTTACTAATACTTCACATAAAGAATGTTTAAATAGTCAAGAATCTACACTCCAAACACAGTAAAAAAAAAAACAGAAGAAGGTACTCCAGGCCTAATTGGATGCACTAGCACCCCAAGAATTGTTAGATGTGAAAAGAGAAACAGAAGGGACACAAGGGGATAAACACTTGTGTGTGCTCATTGGTCCTTAACTGAGAAGCATAGGGTGAAGTGAGAACTGCCAAGAGAGGAGCTATCCTGGACTTTGCAAAGGATATTAAAATAGATTAAGATATTTTTTCCAGTTACATAAATGAAAGAAAGAAACTAATGCAGTAAAGATAATACAGGCATGTTCCAACCTCAAATTGAAATGTTGTATTCACTTAAATGAGAAGGGCAACACAGAGCGTGGGGTGAAAGGGAAACAAACAACTGATAGGAATGACACTAGAGAATAAAACCAGGTGAAGTGAAAACGAAATCCAATCTGGTGTCGCCCCAAACTATAGGAGTCTAGTTAATCTCCACTCCAACTCAGAACTCTAGGATTTGAGGCCTCAAAAGCAACAAGGACTTTCTACCAAACTTAAAACAAAACTGACACAACCCAAATAAAGACTACTATAAGAATTGAAATATGATGTCTGACATTGATATTTTTTCATTTTGTTTCCATTAATAGCCAAAACTTTACAATAGCAAGTTGAAAGCAACAATACACAAAAAATAAATTAAAATATTTAAGAGATAATAGCCTAGGATTATTGAAAGTAGATGACAACACATTAAACTTCTTCTGATTTAAAAACAAACCTCAAATCTCGGTATTAAGTGCTAAAAAAGCATAAATGGTATAATTCCTCAATATTAATAGGATGACTGCTAAAATACAATGATTGTGGATCACCCCTGTATGGCACCTAGTGCAGCTTCCAGCAGAGCCAAGGAAAAGCAATAGCATTGTATAAAGGTCTGGGAAGAGCTCACCTGAAATACTGCATTCAATCTAGCCACCTGCATTTGACAGATTGACTGGAAATAGAGCAGGTGGAGGAGGGCTGCTGGGTAGATGAGGGCAATGGAAAGCTTATTTTATAAAATGAGATTAAACAAGCTTGATTTATTTAGTCTACTATAAAAAAAAGCTGAGAGAGGACAGGATTGCTGTCTAACTTTTAGTTAAAAAGCTGAGAGAAAAAAAATTTAAAAGATGATTTTGGCATGAGTCCAAATGGACTTTAGCTGGCCATGATTTTTTTTAAAGTATATGGAGGTAGCTCATTGTTTTTGACTTTATCCCAAGTCAGTTCCAATGGCAAATTGTTCACTAGCAGTGTTGTACAACAATCACATTCTGTAACAGCCATCCTCTGGGAATAGTGGGAATAAACCACACAAATGTTGTTAAGATAGAGTACAACACACTTCAAAAACAAATTATCCAATGTGACGGCTGCAGTAGGGAGGGGAGGACTCAGTAACCCAGCGAGTGCTGTCCTGTTCCAAAGCCTTGCACAATGGAGGAGTTGGTAGATAGAATTGAATCTACCATGATGAAATAACATTTTTATAATGCAAAGAACTGTATAATACCAATGCGGAGGTAAACAATAGTATAAAGGCTGTCTATTTTTCCTTCTCACATTTAAGAAGCCCTAGCTTGGTATTAAACAACAAAAGAAAGTCACAAAACAACAATGTAGAGACAATCACATTACACTTAAAAGAGTTACAGAATTCCCTTCTGAAGTGGAAAGCCATTATGAGAGAACTTACTTTTTCCTGCAGAAAACAAGTTATTAACAAAACCCATAGAATCTCAAGTCAAACATATCAACTTTTAAATTTGTGAACAACATAAACCTCCCAAAAAGAATTCTTCCTTAAAATGAAATACCATATTGCAAGATACATAAATAACAAACAACCTAAAGACTGCTCTGATATAAAAATTCAAATCCTTTGTTTTAAAGGAAAACAGATCTTTATGAAGTTTACTTTCAATAACAAAGGGAATAACATTTGAACCAACTAAGAGTTAAGGAGATAATTATTCGTAAAGTCATTTTTCTTGAGATATACTTCAAAAATCTCTCGAAGAAGTTAATGTGACGGCAAACGTTCCTCAGAGAGAAAAGAAGTAATGGAATTCCAGCTGGGGCACTGACCTGCTCGCAGTCCCGGCAGGTGCTGCTGCTGCTCCCGCGCAGGGCCCTTCCCGCAGGGCGCAGGTGCCAGGGAGAGCCGAGGGCTGGGCAGCACCTGCCCCTCGCGGCCCTTCCTCCTCCAAGGACGACGTGGCTGCTGCTTCCATCTTCCCCGGCAGCCAAACACCGACTTCGTGCACCGCAGTGCCCCGACAGCAATTCCTGCCTGCCCTTGGGGCGCGGAGCCCGCTCTGACGAGGGTTGATCATCCCCAGGTGAGCAAGTCAAAACGCACAGGTTCTCTCAGTTTGCCCAGTTAGTTACTCAGTGCCCCGTACTGGGATGGAGCTGGTGACTGGGCAGATTTCTGTGAGGCAGCTGTAAATTCTGGGAGATGCCTGCAGTGGCTGCATCCAGGCTGGGTTTCCTCCCACCAGTGACCGGGCAGGGGGACATGTACATCCTCCCCTTCTCCAGAAGCCCTGGCTGATGCCTCACTTACCTTTGGGCCCTCACTGCTGAGGGGAGGAGCAAGGGAACCTTCTAGAACCCCCAGGGGCGATAGTGACTCAGGGTTCACGATATTTAAAGAACAAAAACATATCTCAAAAATGAAGAACTCTATTCACTGCTCCTATTTTGGAAATCTAGAATGATCTCCTCAGTAAGAAAACCAACGAGTCTTGGGCTTTTATTCTGAAAAATGTTATCACTGAATGTTTGTGTAATGCCTGATATCTACAGTCTGCTGTGACATTAAACAAGGATGCAGACTCCTGCCCATAGCATGCAAACTGTAAAAGTGATAGCAGAACTGATCTCCTTCCAGTCTGCTGGGGGAAACACTGGGGGGAAAAAAAAACCTGATCCATCTTCATGGGCTTTTCAGGAGTTGCTCTCTGCTGAGAATACAGCTGGGACAAGTTCACATTAAACATGCCTGAACAGCCAGCACCACGTAATTTCATATGGGCTAGAAAGTAGCCATATAGTGCCATCTTTGAGGTGCAACTGAATTAAAAGCTACACTTATTTACTCATTAAAAAGATTCTAGTAAGGCCATTCAGTCTGTACTTGAATTGCTAAAACCTGTATTAGAGAAGAACATTAAGCTACAAGAGCTACAAGAACTACACTAAGTAGAAAACGAACTATTTTAAGTACATATTAAGAGTTCCAACTGATATTTTACGTCACGAGCAGCAGGTCTCAGTTGTATAAATTCATTAATCTCGTCCCTTCCTTGAAATGTATAGCTTGCTATTTTACTTTTCTTAAAAGTAACCAGAGCTAAAATCAGTAACAGAGATAAATGATAGAAATGTAACAGTGGAAGTTCTGGGGCTTGGACATTAATGTTTTATTAAGGCTTTGAGACAGTACTCGTGACAGAATTAGGCAAACACAGGTGACAAACACAAGCATGAAGAAAAGAAAGTCTTTATGGTTAAAAGGTCTAATATGTAGGAGTCTTTTACTGAACTAGAACAAATATTTATTTCCTTCCCCTTCCCAAAGAAAAGCAACTCCGTTTTCTTCTCCTGGGCTCATATATATAAAGTTGATGGAGCATTGTCACACTCAAAAACTCTTCCTTTTGGCAAAAGTCCTCTTGCTTTTTGGCAAACAAGGGAAGAAAAAATGTTTTCTTCTCTCCATAGCATTTATTAGTTTGCTAATGACATTGAACACAAAATATGAAGGATATGCAGTTCTTAACACCTCCAAAGGACACAGAAATAGTAGGCTAATAAGGGTGGGAGCTTGTAAGAGCTATGCCTACTCCACAAACAAATGTGATGTTTTCAGATCTGTCAGCTGCATTTAGTAACAGAGATACAGATTTTCTGTAAGTGCAAGCAGAGAGAGACAACAATTCATCTACATACAGAGTTGTGGTGGTTTGACTGAGGGCTTGACTGCACACGGAATTATTCAAGAATAAAAGCAGCATTCTTACTGAATAACTGTCTTATGCAGACATGTTTGTTCTAGAATACAAACTAGAATAAGGTAATTATGTATGTGATAAGCTTCTATATGTAGAATAATCTTGCAGGGCTGTGACAATTAGATTCAGATCCCGCCTCAGCCTGAAACAGTTTTCAAGTAAAGTAATTTCTTAAACTTGGATCTTTGAAAATTTCTTCATTCAAAATTCTGGGAATCCCATCCAGGATTTTTTTTTCTGTTGAAAGTAATTTGTCTTAGTTTGACTGAGAACAGGTTTTAAATACAAGAGATCACTGTAGTTTTCCTGTACTTTTCTTACAAATTTCATGTAATCCGGAGTCTTACCTGAGCTCAAGACTCTGAAATCTGGATTTATGTGTGGCTTGAACTCAAGTCCTATCATTCTAGGGATATTCTGAC
The DNA here is from genome assembly GCA_013397865.1 of Struthidea cinerea. Classification (NCBI taxonomy): domain Eukaryota; kingdom Metazoa; phylum Chordata; class Aves; order Passeriformes; family Corcoracidae; genus Struthidea; species Struthidea cinerea. Next base: position 1,988,931 of record VZTI01005243.1, on the reverse strand, counting down.
TTGAGAGTCTTCCAGTATCAGTTCCACAGTTCCCTAGAGTGAGGATTTCTGGCCCTTCTGTTTACTCATTCCCACACACCTTCTCTGTATAAAACAGCACATATTCCAGCTGCCTGTGCATCAGCAGTCTCTGGTCAGATGTCTGTGTGAAGTGCTAGGAGGATGGAGAATCACACGAGTTCCAGTTGCCTTCTGGTATGAATAGAGCAGAAAGTACCATTTCAGGAGCAACATCCACAACTGTGGTCTGCAAAAGCTTGTACAAGAAACTGCAAAAGATATGATAAAATAAATTACTAGTCTTTAGCTTGAAAGAACTAAATTTCAGTATTGGATCCTGCATGATAAAGAGACCAAAGCAGTTCTAAAATGTATATATTTCATATCTCTGTTGAAAGAACTGTGAATGTCCTACCTTCTCCTTCCTCACCTCTGAGTCAGCATGGAAGTTGCACTGAAAAATCTTTAACAGCACTGTGAATTTTAGGATGTAAAAGGAATGGTCCAAGGCAGAACTAGGGAATCTAGACCAATTGATATATTAGAGGTTTTCTGGAATGTGACTCACAGAATCATTGTTTATGGTGTATCACAATATGAAATACCTTAACTTTATAAGGGAAGAAGACATTCTACTTCCTCAGCACCACTCTTCTTATATCATAACCCCTAGCCCACCTAGTTAAAGTGGGCCCAGATGGCTGCAAATCAATGTTTTAAAAATCAGCTTATTGTTTCTAGCTATACGTGAATTGATTACTGAAAAAATAAAAAAAAAAAAAAATTAAAAACCAAAGCTGGAATTACAGTACAACTGTGTATATACTTCATACACTTCCACTGTATAACTTTGTCTTGCTGCTATACTGCTGAATGTAGTTTCAGTAGTGCTATCTTTATGTCATAATCTATGCTGTGTCACACTGGGTTAAATTAAATCTTAAATTAAGAACTTCCTTAGTGTCTTGCATCACTGGTCTTTCCCTTTTCAGAAGGGAAAAATGTAGTTAATGTCATTAGTAAAATATAAACACAATTTTAATATTTCTCCACTACTAATTTTTAATGCTTGAGAATTTTTTAAAGAGGAAAATGTCAAGACATCTGAAGATTCTGTGCAGGTCAAGCATGGCTTGTTCTGTAGAGTCCCCTCCTATAACTAATCTGCTAAGCAGACAGCAGCAATGGAAAATCCTTTTAGTATAGGTGCTGTCCAGCTACAGAATTGCAAAACCTTAGGTATAGGGATTAGCATTATTTTAGGAATGATGGAGGGAAGCCTGCATCCAAGGCTTTGCTAATCTGAAAGAGTAGTAATGTGTCAGGCTTTTAGTCTGATCCTCTTGTGCAATAGTCACATCTGACAGTATTTTGGGTTTAGGTGTCTTAAATCTACAATAATTACTAGTGTGTCTGTGAGTTAGTAAACTGGCCTAAAACAGCTTTTGGACAAGTGAATGATCAGAGATGAAACAAAGAAATATTAATTACGTAAAATTATCAACTTTTGGCCTTGCAAGCTGCTTAGTAGTAGAAGGCCTTCTTCTGTCTTTCCAAGGATAAAAAAACCCCTTGTTCTTTCCTTGCTTTGTTGGGGCTTTGTACCTTAGGTGGGTCTGAGACAAACATCCAGATTACTGTAGAGCACATGGGGAAACAACAGGGACATTTTTCTTGGATGACCTATGGCAAGAAATGCCTTAAGGCTTGTAATGCAGATTGAACCAGCACCTCTCTTTCAGCAAAAAATGGAGAACTGTAAAAGAGAAAGAGAGAAGTGAGGAAACAGGGATGAAATTACAGCCCTTTTGTTCTCTGATGCTAAGACAGAGATGACTGAGCAGAATTGATGGCAGCAGGAGGATTACCCTACTGCCCCACTAACTCAAGCAGCTGAACCCTGCATAACATCTCTGGGTACCTGTGGGCAGTGCTTCACGCTCGCAGCCATGCAGTGACTGACAGATGAGGAACCAGTCCACGAACTTGTGCAGCAAACATCTATTCCTGCTTCTCACTAACTCCCATGCAACCACTCAACTCTCCACCACCTCTACCAGTGAGACTGTGTTGCTGGTTATTAATGCTCCTTTAACACATACCTTTTCAACTTTGTCATTTACTACTGGCAGAAGGGATTCTTGTAATGTTTTTCATTACAGTATTTGGTATTTCAATATGTCTTTATTATTAATAAATTGGTTTCATTCTAAAATATGTTAAGGTGAAAGTTCATGTCGAAAAAGGAAGGGTCATGAAGTTATACCAGAAAACTTACATAATGTCCAAACTATTTTATAACATTAGGAAAAAAACCCCAGTAAATAAACTGTATGCTACAAGAGCACAATACATTCCCTTATTATTCCTTCATACAGGCTACCACTCATTGTGGAGATGGGGCACACAGCCCTGCAAGGATTACACATCCTTTATTCAGTGGTGGCAGATGCTTTCTCCTTGCCAGTACTGAACATTTTCTTAGTCATAATTTTGACTCTGCATCCAATTTCCAGCTGTATGGATGCAGCACATCAGATCACTGTACTTTTCAGCATCCTAGCATTACTGGCAGCAACATTTTTCCCTCAAAAACACTTTCTTTTACTATTCTGCAACTGTGTAGTTAAGCTTTGTGCTGTATGCTCTCAGTAGACTTGATTCTGTAAAACAGCGATAAGACACACTTACTCAGAGAGTCTCATCTTGTCCTGATAAATTAAAGAGTTGGCCTAAGGACACTACACCTTCATGTTGAAAGGTGCTCAGTGCCTTTGCAGTCAAATAAGAACTGCATAATAATTAAATAATACCTTTTAGATATCACATATACAAGTGCTATTGATTGGGATAATGGACTTAACAAAGCTGGCACAGTCTCAGAATTAATATTTCAGATAACTTAAAAACATTCTCTGTTTGTGGATATACCACATTTATAGCTACTTCACAAACCACTGCCACTGGGCTTCTTAGTTATACTCCCCCCTTCCCACGTTCCCCCAAAAAATCACCAACACTGGAAATCACCTTGTGGCTACCACAGGGTAAAGATTGGCATCTGGTTCTGACCTGCAATATTGTTTTGATAAGATAAAAGCAGTCTATCTGCAGGTCAGGATCAGACCCAGTGAGTGTAGCTGGGACCGTGACCTCTGAGCAGGTTTGTGGTGACAAAATGAGGCCAAGGCCATCAGCCCATGGGTCAGGCTCGGGATCAATGGGGCCCATGGCCATGGTCTTGCACAAGCAGGGACTGAGGAAGCTCCAGAGCCTGTGGACATTGGCTGGGGGAGACCATAGGTGAAGTTTTTGAGCTGTGAGGGCCCTGACAACTACACAGTAGAGTACTGTCACCAACTCATGTCATGTGGGGCATTCAAAATGCCTTAGAGATGCTAAGAATTTTACCTTGTGATGTTTGAAGACTTCCTAGAGATAAAACAGTTATCCCAGAGTTGTCATGTTCCCTGCAAAAAGTGTTAGAGTTTTATCATTCCTGTGCATTATTTAAATCTGACATACTGCTTCCATTCAAACCCAAGTTACTTTGCCAGTGAAAGAAGAGTAGAAAATGAAAATCAGTAACCAGTAGAGATAGATGTATAATTCTGCATATGCCCACAACTCAAATTTTAAGAAAATCATCCCACGTGTGTCTCTTCACTAAAGTTTCACTGCAACAACAACTTGAAAAAAAAAAAAAAAAAAAAGGCAGGTCTTATCTTTGTCTGAAACTTTTTATTCATTTCATATAGAACAAGCCTAGTGACTGACATATGTAGGCACCTATCTGAAGATAACAATTATTCTTACTACAGAAGTGTGTGAATTTTATGCTGCTCCTAGAGTCTCAACTTGGCCTCATTCTAAGGTTATTCACTAGAGAAAAAATACGGTATATAATAGGCTTTCTGCTTATAGTGAATTTTTAAGGTTCATATTGGCTTATTTTGTGTAAATAAACAAGAATTGAGAAATCTAAGGCTAGGTAGAGGTCAGATTTTGTCACTTAGGGTCTATTCCTAAAAGGCCTCTTCTTGCAAATAGTACCTTATCCAGAATGCACAAAAGTGAAAGTTTTAGTCAATTAAGTTTGTTTAAATGGCATTATGGGGGATAAGCCCCAACTGTTTCAGAAAGTGTTATCCTAGTGTTCAGAGACCTTGTACTTAGGCAGTCAGCCAGAATCTATCACCATGGATTCACAACAATCAAGGCCTTGACAAGTTTTATGTCTAAAGAAAACCAGTTAGTCAATTAATGGTTAAAGACTTCAAAACATCTTTTTGTTAGTATGACACTGATTCAAAAGATAAAAGACTAAGGAAATCTTTTCAATAGTTTTCTGTTCTTTTCCCCAAATCTTCTGAGGAGGAGGAATGACAAAAAAAAACCTCCGACCACAAATCCTGCTAGAACGCATAATAGTTAACTAGTAGCCAATGGTTTAGAGTAACACTTCCATTAGCAATTGGTACATTTCCTCTAAAACAGAAAGAAACTTTCAATGGATTTTACGGTTTCAGACTTCAGTCTTTTCTTTAATTGGATGTGGCCATTTAATTTAGAATGAAATCGTTTTTCTTTTATTGCATTCTGATACATGCCAGCTTTGACAGAGAAAGCCAGCAACATAATGCTCATATGGCACATTAAGAGCCACACTCTGTTGTGGCTTTGCACTTCAGAGACCCTAAATTCTACAAAATTTGGTCATTAAAAGGCTTTACTACAGCAGTCTCAATAATTGAAGGAGGCACAATTGCTTTTTTGCAAAACCCATTTTTGAACTCTATGAAGGGAGAAAATAACAAATTATCTGCCCCAATTTCTCTTCATATTCTTTATCTAGCTCAATCAAACATAGCTGCACTTACTGCAGGAGCTCCTCAATGAAATTCTGTGGCCCTGATAATAAAGAAAATCAGACTGCATCCTCACAGAGATTTTACTCATCCTGAAATCTAACAAGATATCTTTCAGGTATCTATATTTCTTCAGAAAACACATGGTTTTCTAAAGCTACTGAGAACTCACTGCTCTAAGTGCCATTGAGCATACACTAAATATTACACTGAGGCTCACAATCGTCATAATGCAAGTATGTGCATACACACTGCCTTGTAGATTTTACTTGTTTGTGACTTTGACCCTTCTCAGCAGCCATTTGGATGCCTTCTAGAACAGCCACAGATTTAAGATGTGCCAGATCCTAGGAATCTCTCAAAGAAAATGTGCGCCCAGTACATGCCTGCACAACTCTGCTGACATCAGCAAGTTTTTTCATGAACATACATTGTTTGCTGAAGAAAAATCCAGTGCTTTCTCTTAGTGGCCTAAATTTGGGAAATTATCCCTATTAGGATTATTGTTCTAACAGAAAAACGCTAGCACATCACTGGACTCAGTTTTCTCTGAAATTCTGCAATCCAATGAAGTCCTCATTAGCAGTGATGGCTTCCCAAACACCAGTTTTCTTGGTACCCAAGAGATCCAGCTATGTAGATGACCTTAAATATACAATTTAGATATTCAAATGCAGTGAGTGCATCTGCAGACCTTGCCTTAGCTTTAAGAATATTCTATGTAGAAGTATAAGATCCAAAGCCAAAGAAATAATGTATTCTCCTATATGAGTTTCAACACCAATCTGAAGAATTCTTTGGCCTAAAGCTGTCCAGGATCCTTCTACTGTAGACCAAATTTTATTTTTCAAATTATTATTTTCAGGTTAGTTTCTTCTTTTAACAATGAACAAACCTGCAGCAAAACCAATTCTCCAGTGGCAAAATACTGCACAGGTTTTCCTCTCTTCCACTCAGAGAATCAACTTGTGTTCCTTAATTGCATTCGTCTGAATAATTTTAAACCCATCTTTTACTTTTTTTCCTGTCCAAGTTCAATAATGGTTATACTTGACGGTACCTGCAGAGGAGATTGATGAACCATCTTCCAGCAGCCATCAACTTTCAGAATGTGTAAATTGTTTATCCAGGCTTCAGTTACAGAGATCAAATAGTCTCTTCACTCATATCACAGTAGCAGCTTTATCAGTAAGGTAGACACATATGCGTTCCACAGTTGCCACCATTTTCAGAAAAACAACCTCAAAGCACCAACCAGGATTCATTATTTTTATTTAAATAGATTCCCCAAACATCACAGAGTGCAAGGAATGGTAAAGGGCAGACTGGAAACAGCTTGAATGGGAATTAAGAAATTACATGTCCTTAGTGCTTTTTCCCATGTTAATATAAACAGCAGTTACTAAAGTTCAAGGCGCTGACTTCAGCTATGCAGGTGAAAGGTGTCTTTTTCCACAAAACTACTATCAACCTGGCTGATAGCCTCTCCACCTCATAGCACTAGCAAGGGATTTTCTTCTGTGCATAAATTACACTAAATTAACCATCCCTGGCAGGTCGGTGGTAAAATTATATATTTTTAGTGAAGCCAGCAGTTGGGATTTTCAAGGGCATTTTTCTTTTTGTTTCGACAGGAATAGCAGTGAAAGAATGTCCACCCTGAAAAATTCTGCCCTTGCATTTTCATTTGGCTAGAAACCAAATTGCTTTTAAAAGGTGCAGCTCATCAAGAGAGGGAGCCTTTGTTTTGTTTAATTTCAAAGTTATAAAATATAAAACTGTGAAACTGCAGTAAAATCATTCCGCCAACTTAAGCAGGGATGCAATATATTTCCAAATTTTTCCTGAAGCAATGAAGATTCAAAGCGTGGTTTCCTCTTTTTGCCTTTTCTTATTGTCACAGCAATTAAATTATTCTTTTCTGAAAAAAAATTATGCATCCCTCTATTTTCAAGGATATGTTTTCATTAACTCAGGTCTAGAGCTATTTAGAAAACAGGAGAAAATGTTTATCACTGTTTTAATTTGATTAGTTGAAATGTTGCTGGAAAAATCAACACTTCAGCATGTGAAACATTTTCATTAATTTTACAAATGTCAACAGGGACTGGTTCTGCTAAAAGTCAGGGGTGGCAGATCTATGCCCAGCAGCCACAATGTATTGGAAAACTAAATCAGCTCAGTAAATCTGTCCCCAAACAGAACCAGATAGAACTGAGATGCCAGCATTAGACTTGTTCCCTCTTTCCAAATCCAAAGCATGAACTCCCCTGAAGTGTCCCCTTTCCAGAACGCTTCATGCATCAACCACTAAAAACAAACAAGCAAATGAGAAAAAAAGCCTGGCTTTTCAAAATGTCTGACATTGGCCGACCAGAAAAGCCGAGTCATGAATCATTTGTAAGAAATTTTGACTGTGGCCACTGCTGCAACACATTTGGAAATCCTTGGGTACTCTAGGCCTGTATATAGGTATATATGTGTACATATACATGAGTACAGTTCCTCTTGGGGTTCCCACTTCTTCATCTGCCAGCTGAAATATTTTGAGGTGAGAGGGGAGTTTTGCTAAGGGAAAAAGGTTCACAAATCTCCTATAAAGTTCACAGTCACATTTGACCATATTACAACCCAACACAATTCACACGTAAATGAACTTGAGATGTTTCCATGAAATCCACAGAGAACCAGCTTGGGGGGGGATTTAAAATAAAAGGGGGAATAAAAAGAACTAAAAGAAATTCCATTCTATTACAATAAAATACCCAACTTAAGCTAATTATTTAAGCATGCTCTTCAAAAGAAATAGAAAAACTTTCATTAAAATTGAGAACATTAACCAAGATTTAATCAACTGTAGTTATCAAATTCAGCTAGTGGTAAGCCACCAGCTCTGAAAGGCCCCTTTTGACTGACAAATGCAACATTTTTTTAATTTGGACAATAAAAATAGCAATATCATTTAATGTGAAATGCGAAAGAATTATTGCAACAGTCACCCTTGCTCCCAAGCTGAGAGTTTGGCCGTGGTCCTCCTCTCACTGAGACTGTGAGCATGGTCTCCCCAATACATCTGATTTACATGGTGTGAGTGTGCCTTTTTGTATACAAAATTTTAGCACACAGCAATCTCTGATGGCTGATTACCACCCTCCCTCTCTCCTTCTTTCCTTTATAACTGGGTTTATAATGAAAACGTTGACACAGCCTTAACTATGGCAACATTAGCATTTGCCATTATAATTAACAGATTCTTTTTTTCCTTTGTGATTTACATGCATATATTCTTCCCAGTGCAGTAATTACAGATGGTATAGCTTGTAACATACACTATCCCTGAACAACAAATACGTTCTTTTTGGAGTATGTCTCTGATAAATTTTATTTAAATATAAAAGGTAATAGGCTGAAAATGTAGTTTGCTTACAAGTTTCCTTTATGGTTGTTTGACTGTCACTTTTCTGCAGATTTATGATAATCATTCTTGCAACAAAAACGTTTACTTCACTGTCTAAATAATAAGGTAATTTGTTACAGCTAATTACTCAAGTGCTTCCTTAATCTCAATTAAAAGATTCAGGCTGATTTTCTACATTTCTGCAGCAGTATGTTCCAGAATATCTTGTTAATGTATTCCCAATCACATATTTGTTAAGGAATGCATGGTCCATGCAAAACTGAAATGCTAAAATACATAGCTGCAATCTTAAACAATGATTTATTGTGACATGGGATGTGGGACATTTCCACAGCTTTTGTGATTGCAGTAATGAAGCTGTAAACCAAATAGCATGAAATGAAGCAAGGCCTTACAATTTAATCAGCTCGTAAACAGATCTACTGCATCAAGCAAATGACATTATTATCCATCCGAAGTAAATCATGCTAATCTCAGGAGATAAAATCAACATCATTAATGGTCACATGTCATATTCATCAACACTAAACCATCCCTTTTGACAGATTAATCCTAACTACAGCTCCCACGATGTATGGTAATAGGGCTTGTAGCATACATTTCATTCAGCAGTAAGGCTAACCAGCACTCTTAGTCTGCTATTACAAATAATTTTTTTATTGATTTACATATTTTAAAATGCATTTAAGGTGAGGTACCATTAAAAATCCTGTCACTATCACATATTTCTTCCTCACATTCTCAGACTATATTAATAGAAACTAGAAACTAAACACGGTATGCCATGTAAATACTTTAACACACTGTTAGTGGTAATTAAAGAGTTCTGCCTGTGTTTTTCATTCAGCAATGAAAATATTCACCCTTTTTAATAGTGTTTAAAGAACTATTGATACTATTATTCTAATATCTCATTTGTAGTGTACCAGAGCATAGTGCCCCTGGTCATGGATCAGGGCTCAGTCAAGCCAAGTAGGATCCTGAGGACTTTGTTATCTATTATCCCATCATTAATACAGCTTCAAAACCCAAAGATGCATTTATGATATCCATTCTTCATTGCAGTTTACTGTGTCCTGCAGACTGGTTGTATATTTCTGCTCTGACTTCAGCTCCTGCGTACTGCCTATTTGTTCCAAACACAAAATATATTTATTTATCATGGAACTGACCCTGTATGAATGCTTTTGAAAAGTGTCCACTATTCAAAGTGTCACTTTCCTTGAACAGGCACTGAATTATATTGACAGGCACATTATCAAGGGCTGCTGACTGACAGAATGAATGACTGCGGCTCCGTGCCGCATTGCCAGTCATTGACTGAGTGGGTGCAAAAATTATCTACAACCTTTGGAGATCTAAAGGACTCTGAACTACGGCTAGAAAAGAAGATATACGCAAGTGATTTACTTGCACAACATTTATCAACTTAGTACAAACATCTCAACTATTGCCCAAACTACTTCACTAATGTAGTAATTCATTAATGGTTTATTCTCTTTCCTGAAACTATTTTTTTAACATCCCTTTTATGCAATTATTAATGTCACGTTATTTAATATGTGTTTATGTTTCACCAGGGAAATGGTTGCAGTAATAATTTTAAAAGCAACCACTGCCCCTTGCATTTGTTTTTAGGCCAATGGGGGCTAAGATGCATCTTGGTAAGATTATAAGGGCAAGGCAAAAACAATATTAGAGACTGCCTGTGGCTGACATGCAGCAATCAGTAAGTCTGGTTAAGAGAAAAGGCAGAATGCTTCCTGGACTGTGCTGGGGTTTTAGGAAAACACTAAACTAACCATAAAAGCATTTCATTTACTTGCCAAAATAATTTGTTCGCCAGACGTATTTTTGATTGACATAATGGTGGCTTGAAGAAGTAGACCACAAAATTCTACCTTATCTATTGACTAGAAAAAAAAGGGTAATAAAATGTTTCAATAAGTGCATTAATTTCAAAACCTCAAAGCACTAATGTAAAATTTACTGGAATCCACTGACCTTTAAATAGCTTTTAAAGATTTTATGACTTACATTGTCACATTACTTACCAAGAATCCTTAAGAAACTGTTTTTTCCATCTATGGTGTGTTTTTAATGTTGAAGTTGTGAAGACCTTCCCTTTGCTTCCACGGTCCTTTTTACTCTCACTGCTCCCATACTTGAAGCCCTACATAACTAATTACTTAATCTTTGACAAGATGCAGATATCTGTGGTGCTTATCATGGTTAGAGGACTAAAAGAATCACTGATGAGAAGGAACAAAAAACCCCACCTTTCTTATAGGATTTTTGTGCTATTGCATAACATAGTGAGAGCATGGTGTCCTTGAGCTAGTACTCCTCCAAAACTGTGTCCTAGTACCTCCCAGACATGCCTGCTCTTCAAACGTTTACTAGTAAAGCCAAGATGAAAGCCATCTGCATATTAAGGGGTATGGTTTAGGTAAGCAAAAGAAAGAAACCTGTTTCTCAAGCAGTACAAGAAAAACTGGCAACAGAATTTTCTGGTGGTATAAGTGCATATAAAGCAGAAGTTTCGCCAGCACAGCTATGGTGGAATGAATGTAGAATAAAAAGTAGTCCTGATAGAGCAGTGAGACCAAAATTTTCCAGTGTAAACCAAGTCCTATGAAGAAATGTCCGAGGAAAAATAATTATGATCTGAAAAGAAAAAGGATGGATTGTCTCACTTTAATCTGCAAGAAATGATGGAACAAAACCATACAGTGTACAAATGACAGCAAGGGTGCCTCTAACAGCTCACTTATGTGCATTTTAGGAGTATGGATTAGGATCACCATTAAAAAGATAAGGATAGTCCCACGGGAATAGCAGATAATTAAGAGTAAAATAATGTATTATTCTCATTCCTAGTATTTGGTCCTCTCAGTTTAGTAACTATATGAAAAAAACCTTCCTTGAGGATTTTGTATAAGGTATTTAGCAGTAGGGCTCATACAGTAGTACTATGTGTAGTACTAAAATACCACACCATCTTAAGTTTTTTTTATCAGACTGTATTAAAAATACCATTAACTAATGATATAATTACAGAGAAATTGTTAATCCATTTGTTTCATTTTTGAAATAGAGCTGTAATAGGAAGATGTGCTTGTTTTTTAATAAATCCTGATAATATTCTATCAGTTTAAAGAGGTACACATTGAACTTATACAGATAACTGGTTTAGTCTCAAAATGATAAAACATATCAGGATATAAAGATAATTTTATTGCTTGAAAAGAAGTCATGACTTAAAATATTGTACTTCAGCTGCATGCACATGATTCCTATAATCAATCATCCAAAATAAACTCTACTTTTTAGGCATTTAATTGAAAGCAGGCGAGCTAAAAACCTGCTCTAAAAACCCATAGGAAAAAAGACTAAGAACAGAAAATACTTTAATTTTTATGTGTATATGTTTTTTCCTGGTTTAAGTTCAGTGAAACTTAAGTCAATCTATTAAGCAACAAACTGCAGAACAAAGTTTTAATGCTAGTAACATTACCAATTACAAGCCAATACAATTACCTGAAGAAATGCACAACTGATTACCAAGGAAATGACTGTTAAATAGTTGAGAATAAAAAAGCCAACTAGAAGATGTGGTGTACCCAACACTGACTGATAAAGAAGGCTGCATTCTCCTGCATGTAAATGTATTTTGAAAGACGTTCACAGTAACATACAATGAAGTTAGCATTTTACTACCATGATGCACTGGTGAAAATGCTGGTGGAATATGCAGTGGTGGACATATAGGTCCCAAATTTCTCTCCAATATTTGAATTTGTCTCACGTTTGTAGTAAGTAGTGAAAAAAAAAAATCATTGCTTGCTCGTTAATTAGCATGAAATAAGTTGAAATGCAGAATACTTTGAAAAGTCAATGTAAAGGATTCAGGTTGAAGCATTAGTTAGAATATATGAAAGATTTATATTATTATAAAACAACAAGAAAAAGCACTAAGAAGCCACGGGAATTAGCATAAGCTAGATATGCAGAGCTCAGTTTGGGATATCCTTAATGCAGTGACAGCCTGCACCTCCCTCAGTGGAATATACCTCAAATATGTATTTAGTGGCATGGCACCATTAGTTCAATAAAGGTACCAAGGCAAGAGAGACCTTATGAACACAGCAAAGAACTCCTGACAGCTGCTGTTCCTTTCAGCATTTGGCATGTAAAGTATAGTACGTTTATGCACCTATGCAGTAGCAAATTTGTGCCTGCTTTACGATCCACTTATTTCCTTTGAACCAGCTTCTCCTGATGAGTAATCCACAATGACACTGTTTGGGTCAGATAGATGAAAAACCTAACGTTGTAGGTGACATCTTCATTTTCATCCCAGCTGACTGTAGAGCTTCTAATGTAGAGAGACAAAGGTTATTATGCCTGGTAGGAAGGGGAGCAGTCCCAGATCTGCAAACTTAAATCTAAGGAAATGAGAAAACACTTTTTTATACTCACTGTATATAAACATACAAAATACACGTAGCTCATCAGCAAGAAAAATTAGACCCTTTCATTTCTCATCCGCAAACTGAACAGTGACAGAAGCATGGACTTCAGCATACAATCTATCAGCTTTAATTTTCTCGTGTTGAAAGAGAGAAATCCAGACTGAAGAGTAACGAAAATACATCCTTTGTTAAACCTGTATTATAAAAAGATATAAAACTACAAAATATTTGTTATTACACTCTTGACTTTAAGTCTCCTTTCAAAGTTTTCTGTCTCCTACAACATTGTCAGAGAAAAATCATACAAGCATAGGGATCCTTGCAGTTAATGTAAGGCTCAGTAAAGACAACAAGATAGAAAAAAACCTCAGATTTTTGTACTCTTGACAACCTTTGCCATAAAGTTACTTAATTTTGATTTTTTTATTTTAGAAAAATCACTTGGAAAAGGCCTACCTGTTTTCCTTTGTTCTCCTCCTTTTTAACTTCCTTCTGAATGCCATTTCCTATGCCAGAGGAAAAAACCAGTTTACTATTGCATCTTCATACACACAAAAGATTATGAAAGCATGTTGATCCATTTCTTAGCTGTTGACAGTGGAGTTGGAAAACAACACTTTTTTGTACTGTTTGGATTATAAAAGGGTCTTGAACACACAAACTTGAAAAGATGGATTGGCTTCAATGGATTAGCCATGGCTATCTTAAAAACACTTTTGAGCTTATACGGACATTCCGAAAAGCAATCAACAAAACAACACTTTTATCATCAAAAAAAAAGTATTTATATGTGTGATGCATGCTCCTTTTAGCAGCTCAGTTAACTTTCAGTTTTATGTAATACTCAGAGGGAACTTGAGTATTCAGGGTCTGCATTCTTAACTGAATCCCAGTGGGAAAATCAGATAGCATCTGGCCTTTGTGAATCAACATAGAGTGGCTGCTGGGAAGGAAAGGGTAGTCCTCTGTTCCCGTTTAGTTTTGTACAGTCACAATGCACATAGTGACCAGAATTCTTCCTGGCTTCGCCTGCAGCAAGTAATGCAGTGGCATTGGCTTGTCAGTCTTTCAACCAATCTAGTGAGCTAGGCAAACACAGAAGTGTTGATTCATTAAGTGCCATCTCAGGCCTTGGGAGTCCTTGGGAAACAATGTCTGAGCCACCAGTGCTAACTCATCATGAAGTTCCTGAGGTAGTGCATCTCCTCCATATCCCTTCCCATCCCCTGCCACAGAAGCATTCCACCTCTATGGAAAGATCTAGCCTACAACCCAACCAAAACCAGCTCAGTCTGACTTGCAGATGCCAGTGCGTTCAGCTTTGGTTGGGATATAAAGAAGTCCTTCTCTTGTAAATGGAAACATTTTGACTACAAGCTGTCAAATTGCAGCAAGTAGTGAAGTCCACCAGGCTTTATTCACTGTCATTTTGTAGAGGGAAAGAAAAAAGCCTTCAAGGAGATCATATGAGTCATGGGATTGGGTTTCCGGAGGGCTCTTTGGGATTCTTTTTGACCAAGAGTTTTCTAACACTGTTAGAGCAGGGTCTGTGTGAAACTCAGCAATTTTGACTGTCCTGCTATTTTTCAGTTCCAGCTTTCATCACTTTGTGCCTTTTGGGTCTAACTTTGCCTCCACTTAAGTGGTTGTCAATGTAGAATAAATCACATGAAGAATACTTAGGGCCATGTTCCTTGCCCAGCCCACATAATAGAGGAAGGAACTAAATCCTCAGAAATAAAGGGTATACACTCCTACTCAGTATGACTATTGGAATGCTGGAGAATTAACTGTTACACTGAACATGAGAAATAGTTTTTTTCTCTAGTATGTACTAGATTCAAATCTGACAGGACTTGCAGACCTCTGCTGCTTTTTTAGAAAATCAGGAAAAAATATCTGTGTCTTTTGAGCACAATGCATGAGTAGAACAGAGTAATAAAGAATGTATTGCGCAATGCATGAGTAGCTGCAGCACAAATTAATATATTGTGATGGGTTTAGGAGACAGAGGGGTGTCCAGAGCTGGACCTGGAACAGTCAAGCCAGTGATTCATGGCTTTCAGTAGTGAGACCAATGATTCTTGAATTCCAGCCTCTGTAACCATGCCTTGCCATTCATTCTTTTTCAAATGCAAAATATTGCATTCTTTCTCTAAGAGACACATGCTAAAGCACACTGGGACTCATCAACAAACTGGAAAGTTAAGCACTTCTTTACATTTTAGGGCAGCAGATAAATTGGGATCTTAAAATACATTTTTTAAAGAAAAAAAAAATCATGGCCTGATTCTGACTTACTCTCACTCTAGGAAGTTCATGTAGGTGTGAAGACTCTAGAGAGAAGCCAGCTTCACAGTAGGAAAAGCTTATTTTGTTGTTATTAGCAGCCTGAGGTGTGCTGATCATTTTACTCCTGGTATTTTGCCATCTCTTAAAAAGCATTGCCGCAAAATGACTCATGAAAAGGGGTTTTTGAATGGAGCTCAGTCATTTTGGCACAGATTCCAACTCTGATCATAGGGAAACCATTTACTTTTCCAATTACGTGGTCAAGGCACAACCCCAAGTACTGCAGTCTTCTCTTCCCATGTTAACCTAGCAGGAACGGCCAGCTAATAAACAGAAGAAAGTGAGTGTTTGGTGAACTTTATAGTCAGAAACTGTACACAAAAGTCTTCAGGCCATCAATTTCCATTAATTATTTACATACTGCTCTTGAAGATGCTTCTCAGATTCAGTTTTCAGAAATGTATTTCAACAACATATACAAAAATTATAGCTCCTCTTTTCAATAGTTATCTTTAGAAGTGACATAACTGACCTGTCAGCTCCCATCCTTCACCTGGTGGTGGTTTAAATCAACTCTACAGAAGAAATCAATCTGATGTAAAGTTGAGTTAGACCTTTGCTAGACAAATCTCATTAAAACAGAAGCCTTAAACAAGCACAAGACTTTGTCACCTACACACTTGTTCTTCAGATCTAATACACAACAGACAATGGTCTGTTGACCATGAACTCTTCGCCCTGTGGGAACTGAGAGTGATCTGCTTCACACTTCTTAACTTCAAAACACTGCTTTCATCCCTTCTTTCCCCCTTGGTTCCTCTCTCCCTCTGATCACAGAAATCATCTCAGTAACTCTTACTCAACACTGGAAAGCATTCCAGCGTTTCACAGAGCCTCACATCCATTACTGTTTACAGGACTGTATCCCACAGCTAGGCAGTACTGGGCTGATCCCTGAGTCTCCCTGAAGAGATTTTGCCACAGACGAAAATGAGCAAATTTTGCAGGAAATTTTGTATTACATCCAGGTGTATTTTTTTATTAAAGGTATTTTTCACTTAATCTAAATAACAGGGCATCAGTATCCAATGGGTATAGTCTTTCTAACTTTGCTCAGTGCAAAAAGCTTTTTCATTTACTATACTTTTGGTTCAAGTGCACAAAATTAAGTGGGGCAGTTAAAACCAGGCAAATAATGTACCTGATGATTTACCAGATTTCATTTACATTATTATATAGCTATTAGATGTAATATTGTCTGCTCCTGTCACTCTCTGCAATGTGTTTGATGATTCAGGGAATAAATAAAACCCAGGGTTAGCAAATAAATGAGATCGGAATTGGCAGCATACCAAGTCTGCTTTATTTGACTGAGAGATGTGTTACATGGCCTGTTTGTTTAAATTACGCCAAGAGTTGAGATACACCAGGTGTTGTAGGCCATGGAATAGAGCCCTTAAAATGTTTGCAGAAACCAGATTTCTGTTTACTGGTTTGCCAGAATACAAACCCAGAAAGTTTACACTGAGAAGTTGAAAGAACAAGATTTTGTGATACCATTTTGCTACTATTTTTACTAATTTAAGTTACAGAAATGTCTCATATGTGCTAACTATCCAGTCTCCCTGTGTGTCTGTCTCTACACTGGAATATGTAGTATATGCAATTTTGTAAAATTATTTTAGTGGTTCTGAAATACCATAAGACAGTTCTTTAATACAGATCAAGCCATACTATCTTTATTCAACTAAACACCCCTTAAGTTCAGTAAATGGGAGATGGGATTTAATCTGTCAGGGTTTTTTGCCCCACTGCCTCTTCCATCAGAGACAGCCAGCCAGAGTGGGTTAAAACCTTGAAGACCCTGACCTGTTCTTTCAGGACGGGTATGGAAGAACAGCGTCACAAAGAGACCTTAGTAAGGAGGATCTAGCACAAACTACACTTAAAAATTGTTAAGTTTTCCTTAGGATCATACTGAAGATGCATTCAGGGATTCACAGCAGAGATGGCTGGGCTGCTAGCTCTCCACAGCATCCTGCAAAGCAAGCAGAGTGGGGCAGATGAGGGATCCTCACCCACTTCACTGCAAAGTCAGCCAAGGCAGTTCAGCCTACCATAGAAGATTGCCTGAAGTAATCCACTTAACTTTGCAGTGCTCTGGGGCCAATAACCTTTGGCAAGGGAAGAGGTTAAACCAGCAGGAGTTTTGTCTTAAGCTAGTAAAGTAATTTCTGCAGCGAATGTGAGACCACAGCCTGAATCAGGTTCAAAACTTACAGAGAGAGAGAGAGAGAGAGAGAGAGAGAGGTGAGGGGAAGAAAGAAAGGGGGAGGGGGAGTAGTGGACAAGGAGGATGGGGGAGAGAGAAGCAGAGAGCGAGCACTCATTCCTCCTTTAACTCTATGATCAGTTACCAGCACTCTGAGAAAAAAAACCTGTATCTGTCTACCAACAAAATAAAGGTCAATGCATGTGAGGCTTCTTTAAGTTTCACCTAGTCATTCTTGTGTTTTAGTATTTTCTTCCCTGCCTTGAATAGAAAAAGATTACTTTTTAAAAACCAACTGCAGCAGCAGTGACATGAGTTATCTTCCAGCCAAAGTGCATTGTCTCAGATTCAGTTATCTCTGAGACTGCCTTTTTTTCGGTATCTTCTAGTGGTTATAACTTACAACTGCCTGGAGTGCTTTTATTGTCCAATTCAAACATCTTGACGGACAAAACATTCCTACTGACTCTCTCTGGAACCCTCTCTCTTGAAGCCTGCCAAAGCCTGAGTTTCAGCATGCACAGAACACACTGCAAGTCTGCTTAATCTCACTTTGCATTTAGCAAGAGGATATTGGGATAGTCCCAGAGAAATGCCGAGAGGTTTGTGTTGATCTAATGAAGAAGATGATAATGCCACGCTTACAAGGAAGCATGTACTTTTGTATGCTGGTTAGTGTGGCTGAATTGGAATAAATAAAGAAAGGAGATGTCTAGGATAAATTCCTAATTCCAGCAAAGTTGGACATAAAACTCCAACTGAATGTAGTGGAACCACCATTTTGTCTCTGTTTTGTTTTGGGTTTTTTTGTTTTTTTTTGTTCTGTAGTTTATCCACTAATATACGTGAATGTCATCAGTTCCCAGTCTGTAGAAGAGACAGAGATTACTGTTGTACAAAGAAATACACACTTTTTTTTAACGTAACTTTCCTCAATAGTTTCTTGATAAGAAAGTGAAGAATCCACTCATTTTCCCATTAATATGAGCCCAAGTATTAGAACACAGGATGAATTTTATGCACAAAACTAAACTACTGTTTTTCTCACTGCTGAAGTTTTTTTTAAAACCAATTTTAATGGTCTTGCGAGCAAAATAGATTCAATAGGTCTGATCTGCCAATACATTACTCAGTTTGTATGTCCGTACTACTCCATTGATTTTTGTGCTATTACGGCTGCATAGAAATGAAATAACACAGTGTTGAATCAAACCTATTCAAAGACTGACTGATGGTCCCATTCAGAAATCAGATGAATTAAGAAAAACAAAATATGTTGAGAGGAGATGATGTTCCAGATGAGCTGTAGCGGGAGGAAGGATCACACACTATAACAAATGGGCTGGCTTCTATGATAGAACATGTTTCACAGTGGAGAAATGATGTGAAATGTCAGGACAATATACTGTTTGTTTGAAAGCCTCCTCGTTGTCTAAAAATAGCCTCTAGCTTATGTTTTTCCTCTTTGAGAACTATTCTGATCCCAATTTTGCATCTCTATTTCTTCACAGAATAAAGTTTGCTAAGTATGAGTTGCACAGGCAGGAAGATTTGTTGTTTTGGGACTTGGGACAAAATCTAATTTTAGTAGGCTCTATGTTTCTGCTTATAGTAGTGAGGCAGAATATCAAATGAGCTGTTTAACTGTGTTAACACGTTTGCACTGGTTACAAGGTTCATTTTCATAATTCTTTAAATGACTGGCCTTCACCCTAACGTGAAAGCAAGGCTTCTTCCATTAAACCCTCAGTTCACGCAAGTTACTGAAAAATAGGGCCTCTGTATATTCCGAAGTTTAGGTCACATTAGCTGGCTGCTTGGTTAGGGTAATCTAAACCAAAACAAGAATACTGCTTTTCTCTAAATAGGAGTTGTAGGCCACAATACATTGTGGGCTTAAACTGTGTTATATCACTTCAGGACAAAAGTCTCAAACATGAGAAAAATATGTGTGATAAAATAAGACCAACACTGGTTTTGACCTAGTTTGAACAAAGGTGCAGAAAAATCAATGAGCCCTGGAGCAGCCTAAATGCTTTGTTAGCCTTTTACTACAACATTATATATTACATGCAAATAATGGCACACATTTAATACTACTATTCATGTCAAGTGATTTCTTTGTATCTATATTTTATATTTTACAGATCTTGAACAGTAACATTTTTCTTTTTAGTGAAAAGTTGCTCAAGGTTCACTGGAGACTCTTTTAAATTGCTGGTTTCAGAGAAATAACAATGTAAAATGACATTATGATGTATAGCACCCTTCTGAAGACTTGAACCAGTGCAGCAACAAGTCACTAAAACCTCTGGGAATGAAGCAATCTCCAAGGCACTATTGTCCAATTGTCCTAACTGGATCACATTTAATTAGTTGCAATTACTTTCAAGTGAGAGTGCACTGAAATATCAAATTATAAAGCACAGGAAAACACACTGGAATTTGGAAAATATCATTGTTGGATAGTTTCTCTAGTACAGAAGAGAACTGATCTGATTATTGCCTGCCTTAATCTATATAATTTTCATTAATTTGTTTCTACAATAAAGATAAAACATGCAATGATGTTGCTAAAGTAGTGACAGAGCTTTAGCACTTAGCCAGCTGACATGCATCGGGCTAGCAAGTAGTCCATAGAATTTTTCTATTGAAGAAATCAGTATCTATCAATCTAACAGTTGTCTGTGTTACAGCTAAAATGGTTAAGGATTGTGGCTGCAACAGGCTACAAACTCTCTACATCTTTGTCCCATTCTGTCCCAATGGGTTGGTCATTCCTGTGAGGGACTCAAAAGACCCAAGTTGAGACAGAGTCCTTATCAGTAGATTTCAAGAGAAACTGGTATTTACCCTCCTGTGAAGGTATGTTAGAAATCCTGCATTTGTCAGTGCTGGAGGCACCCCATCTGGGGGGATTTTGTTACCAAGACATGAAACAATACCTATGGCCACTCTAGAATCCAGGCAAGGGTAGCCTTGCAGCAGTTACCTTATCCCTGACTGCCCTGGAATAAACAACCTGTAGCAAGTTCAGCACAGCTTGGTGTAGGTGCTAAAAAGCCAGAAGCAGAGAAATTATTCAGCCTTTTCTCAATATTCTGTGAGAAGACTGTCTTTCCTATGTAAACTATTTTAAACAAGGTCACAGTTTCATAAACTTCTTGCACTCACAGGCTGTTTTGCAAGATTGTTATGGCTTTGACTTTGAAAATATTTTGGAATAGGTCTCTTAGGACTTGGCCAATCCTCTCAAGGAGTGGATGGCTGAGGAACCAATTACCTATTGCCACTCAACACACTTTTTGCGATCTATCCTCTATAGTAGTCAGAAAATTATTAAAGAAAAGCTTCGGCTTCCACTGTGCATGAGCCTGGACTCTGTGTCGTTTTCTTTATGCGCCTCGGACGTAACAGCGACAGCTTGGGGGTGAGGAACTGCTGGATCTTCTCCTTTCTGATCAGTGCAGTCAGAGCTCTAGAGAGTTCACACAGAGGTTTGCTGTATCCTAAGGCAAGAAGTAATGCAAGCCAGAGGAGTGGCTGTCTTTCCTTCCGTGTCTCCTTAGCACAATCAATTGGCACCAATGTGCCTTAGAGATATAGATTGAAGTTCTATAGATCATATGTACCACACCACAGAGAAGTCACTGCATTAGAATACTGAATTATGCTCTTGAGTGTTTCAATTTTGTAGATATTGTCAGGCCATGTTTATGACAAATTAAAACACTACATTTCTTGACACTACTAGAGGAAAAATATGTCTATGAGGTCAAATGGGGCCAAATTTTCAATAAAGTTATTTTAATGACAATACGTACCTCTGCAATTCAAGGGGCAAAACAAACCTTCTCAAGTGAACTTAACATGACTGAAAGAAGGTGAATCCTCATCTGTAGGAACTGAAATCCCAGACTGACAAAACAATAGACAGGGGAAGACACTGTGCTCACTATTCTGTGTGCCAGTACCCTTCTATCACCAACAAAAGGGAAAAAGTCCTCCAAGGAACTGTTGTGGGCCCATTCATTCCTTATGACCTGCACTGAACTTGCCTGAAGGAGAATGGATGTCTCACAAGGTATTTGCTCCCTTCTCTGCCACCTCCTCTGCACATGAGCTGGAATAACTAACTTGCTTCACAAACCAGCTTTCAGATGACAGCTACTGATATAGTCAGGAGTTACCTGCAGCAGAGGTAACCTGGTCTTTGTGTGGTCTCCTCTCTCACAAATACAATATTATTCTGTTCCTCTGTGATTATTTTGTTACTCATCAGATTTTCACAATTTGGAAATCTGATCATGAAGCTGATCGAGTTATGGGGACTGGGAACTGTCTGAAATAATAATAATACACTTCTGAGCATTTACATGTTCTTGTTTTAAGTGGGTCAATCAGACATATTTTTTCAGGAAAATGCAGCTGGAGGAACAGTTTCATCAACATTTACCAAAAAATGCAAAATAGGAACTGGTATAATTCTCAAAAAGAAACTTGTACTCACTCAAACAGGGCTTCTTTCATTGGATCATGTTTGTATACCAAGCAATATTTAGTTAGCCTTATGAAATCAAGGAATCTACTAATTATCAAATTATTCCATGCTGCCAAATCTGAGATGTAAAAACACATAAAAATTTCCATGAAGATCAATTTCTTATTATATCATGCTTAACAAACAAAACCACTTTACTTTCTCCATTAAAAACATCTATATTTGTTCAGGTAACAAAGGCAAAATGAATTTTATTTGGTTTGAATGACCAAATAAAATTTAAATCATGCATTTTAAAATATTTTTTTCAAAGCAATTTCATCATTCTGTCTTATTTAGAGCAACCAAAGATCAAGTTTGCTTTATTACAGCATCCTGCTCCTCCACCTGCAATCAGAGATTCCACTAGCCAGCTGCACTGAGCAGTCTCCTGGGACCTTACACTAAGAATGGGCCAAACTTAGAAATTATGCAGTAAAAATCAAAAGCACAAGGAACTGAAGCCTCAGTACAAAAGTCCCATGAAAAGCCAGGATCTTTTCTAGAATAAAATTCCGGTATTTTGGTACCCTGTCCAGGGTCCTCATTACTAGACAAATTGATCTTTAATGAGGAACTAGACAGAATGGGACTGGGCTCCTTTTTACAGCACAACCTATAGAATTTCTGCTGCATCAAAATGTCAAAAGTTATTTGATTTAATTTCTTTCTTTCTTTTTTTTTGAACACTTTTGAGGTCCTTTTTCCTTAGAGGGACAGAATCTTTCCATAGCTGAGAAACAATGTAAACAGCAATATGACTGAGGACTATCTTACCCATTCACAGTGAGACAGGGGAAAAAACTCCACAGACTATTTCTTTTTAGTAATGTACATATTTTTCTTATTACATACAAGATTATCCCAAATTACAGATGTGTTAGTAGAAAAGATCAGATAACCTGCCTGTACTTCAGTGTGCTGGCTAGTACACAGGTTTAGTTTTTGTTCTTTTTTTAGATTCAGTTTTTTCTCCTTCTTTCTAGTTACTTTGCTTAATTAACAAGATTCAAAATAATAACATGACTTTTGACACTGTTATATGATTCAGTATATTCAAGAGCATCTATTTCTGTTTGTATAATATCACAGCATAAATGGTGTCATCTTCTAACAGAGTGTGACAGGAGCTTAATTCCTGGTGCCTATGAATCAGGTCAAGAGCTCTGTCGATGACAGTGAGTTAGAGATTTACAGTAGACCAGACAAACTATAAAAACCTATGGTAGGGATTATGAGTTATCAAGATGTGCTGAGCTGGCACACGCTGCTAAGTCTGCGGTCAGCATTATCCAGAGAAGCTACAATGCCACAGCTGCACACCCCTCTATTACTACCAGTTAGCATCAGAGTGAGTATCAGCAGTGGAAAGACTTTAAAAAGGTTTGAAGGCAGGAGGATAAAGAAGGGAAATCAGGAGGAAAATGCATGACAAACAGTAACATCTCCAGGACTGGCAACTCGTAAATCCAAAGGTTGCTAGCAAACAAACTGTACGTTCAGCACTTTAACAAAACCATTCAAGGAAATAACATCAACATTAAATTGAAAGCTTTTATTCCCTTGTTCTGGCAAGAAGTGTGAGGAAAGCAATAACTGGGGGAGGCTGCAGTTTTTCATGCAGTGATTCTTCCTTTGTTGCACATATCATCAACCGATTATTTGCAATGGAGGAACGTGCCAGGCAGGAAAAGGGCTTCTTGTTCTGTCATGCTTTTCCTTGAACTCTAGCAATTCCTTTCTTGATTTTTAATACATAAACACATTGCTTATGGCTCTACATATGCTTGCACCAATAAAAGCCTATGGGCAGACTAGCTTTTCTGAATCACTAGTTCTTCACAGACTACAGTAGAGGTTGTCTGAGTTTTACTTGCTCAAAGTTGACTACATATCCCAAATAAGAGTCAGTTTGAGAACTGAGATATATTTAATGATTTGTCATGCTTCCAGCAGTTTTCAGCCTTCCTCACTGCAATATGGATGGAGCTTACTAAGGTCTTATATATTCAAAATATTTTACTTTTCATTTAGGTGATGGGTTCACTTTTCATTTAGGTTTCCCTTTTCATCTAGATTATTTAGAAAATGATAGCCACTATGACAACTTTTAGGTTTCCCTGGATGCTCTCTTCTGCAAGACTGTAGAATAGAATGAGAAGCCTGCCATGAGATCACAGGCTATCACAGACTGCAGTTTGAGGGACCAGTATTCTAATTTTCTTTCAATGTCCTGGGCAAGGAAGTTGATAATACTAAAAGAGGTACAGAAAGTTAGAATAACATACTGGTTTCGCCAGATGAAAATAAAAATGTGGTCATACTTCTTTAGAACAGACAGAACATTTGCCCTGTCAGCAATCGTCATCAGGAACATCCCCCCATCCGCACAAATTCCACTTTATCTCAGTTGAGGTTGGTCCAACTTGCCTTTTAGCCTCCCAAGCAGTCTGGTTCTACAAGAATGAAGAGATTAAACCTTCCGGTGTGATAGGAGAGAAAGACAGCTGGGTGCCACCTGCACAGTTATAGGTCCACTTAGGGTCTCAAATGTTCTCGTATACGTAACAAAGAGCTGCACAGAACACCCTCCTGTAGAGTTTCCTATAACAAAGGGCCTACTAAAAAATCATCCCATAACATTCTTTAAGATTTATTGGAAGGAAAAGAATTGCCTCAGAAAAGATCAACCATACCCTTCCTACCAGATACTCGGGCAAGCCAAAACCAGCTTGTAATTAATTGTACAAAAAGCATTTGAGAGATAAAAACATTATGCATTTTGGTCTGAAATGAGCAAAGTATACATGATTTCCTGAAATAATTAAATTAACTCCATGCACTTGTGCCTCGCAGCAAAATCCCTCTTCTTCAGTTTCTGAGTTCGAGTTCTGTCAGGCTTACCACAAGACTGATATAAGGCAGCTGTACCAGCTGTTACCCATTGCAGAAGATGGATTTTTGAATGTATATCCTGCACACCTGCTAGAGGTAACCCATGTCTTATAATTCTATAGAAAAGTGCTGAAAACTTGGTTAATGAGCCATTGCCTTTTTTACAACCACACTGGGTAACTGCTATTTGTGTTTAGAAAAAAGGTAACTGATAGGTATCTCCAAATTCTGTTTGGAAGAATTAAAAAGCACTCCAGAACTTTGATATATGTCTCTCCTAAAAACACTCACACCTTCTCAGAATCTGCCCATTAAATTTTTACATTGTGATCTGCAAAGTACACAGTCACCTACCACATGGAAGAATGGGCTAACTGCACGTCTGCAAACAAGATGCACACTGACCTGCCAGCAGTGATTCCAGTGTCCAGGAATTTATTAGTAGAAGACAGCCATATAGCAAATGGTTTTATTTACCCCTTTTTGACTTTTTCAACATGCAGGAGGCTCCTTGAACTCAATGGCCACTAAACTAAGGGCTATGTCAAACACAGGCACTCAACAAACAGATTTCCTCCCCCAGTTTAAACAGTGGTGCTACTGTTAACATACTGGGCTGTGGCCAAGTCAGCACTTGCGCTGAAAAGCAAGGTTAGTGATCACAGAGGATCATTACTGGCTATAACTAGGTAACAGGCTACTATTTTCATATTGAGTGATGCCATAAGAGCATAAGAGTAGTACTTTCCTTGAGACAGCCAAAGCAGAAGAAGTTGAGTAAGCCATACTTCTGCTAGAATTTCCTGTTTTCAAGCTACAAATGAATGTTGGACAGATGTTTTCTCATGCAAAGCATATCCTTATTCTTGGATACAATAAATCCTGTAATATGAATGCAATTTTTAAAAATTTGATTAACTGATTTACATTGGTGACATTGAAGGTATTACAATTTATGACAGAAAAGAACTAACTCATCAACAGCACAACACTTTAGATGTTAAAAAGGGCAGCATATAAGTGAAATTAAATTGTTTTTCATGAAACATAAGATTTTTTTTCAAACAATTATTTACCCAAATCCTTGCAATTGGTCAAGCTAAAAGAAGAGATTTTAAATCCTATGGTACTGTAGCACGATAGTGGGAAAGTGGAAGCAAGAGGATTTTAAGACCAGGTTCTTCAAAGCTGACTAAGAAATAGCAGCAGACTCTATACACAAGATGTAGGAATTTAATTGTGAAAGCTTTACTATGTCATCCTTGTACATCATATTAGACCCTACAACTGCAGTGGACATACTGTTTTTCACCTCTGGGACACAAGCAAAACAGGATTATGAAGTGCATGCTTGCAGAACAGCCACTTGGTTTGGTTTCTACTCACTGAGCAAAGTATAACCTGCATCCCACACCCCCTTCATGCCTTCTGTGCCAGAAGAGCCACCCAGGCTATAAGCACTGACACCTGCTTCTGACCCAAGCACAAACGACAAGCAATGATTTCTCTGCAGCTGCTGTGGGCTCAGAATGGCAGATGGAAGACAGAGGAGATTGAATTGTGGAAGGAGCAGGGATATAAAGGCATGGCCGAGAGGCTAGATTCACAGGAGCTTATTCCTGCAGTTCACATCCTGGAAACTAAGCCTAATATTGGGTCTCAATCTGTTCCCCTGTCAGCAGCTGTGTGTGAAACTCTTAGATGAAGTTTGTGTCTAATTCCTTTCTAAGGACTAATACAGAGAGAGGTCAATAGCCCTTCTTTGGCAACCACTTGACAATTTAAATGCTAGACGTCTGTGCATAAATCCAATAATCTAAAATCCTTTGAAAATAAACTAGCAGTTATGCTTTAAGTATTGCTTGCTTTAAATGTGGAAAAATAAAGTCATATTTTAATAGTTCTGTGTGTCAGTCAAGATTTAGGTAACAAGAACCACACTAGCCACATAGTCGTATTTTGGTTCCTTTGTCATGTACACCATGAAGCATCCTATTTATTCCATAAGACTACTGAACTATTCAGAGCACCGATTGGATGCTGTGCCCAGGTCAGTACAGTCAATGAACCTGGTGTGTGGTAAGATTCTTACTCCATCTCCTACTCTAGTTAAAATGTGAAAAAAAGCAGTTATAGCTAACACCACTGAACACCACTGTTAAGAACTGAAGCTTATCTTTTTTCTGCCAATGAATATTTTTTATGATTCTGAACAAGTCAATTTAAGACTTTAGAGGGAGTCGCCAGCTGTGTTATTCCTTGAGCTACAAGTGATCAACATGAAACACTGGCCAATTCAAACTGTACTTGGTATTGACTGGAGTTTTACTTTGAAATTTAGATCCTTTAGATCCTTTGGCTTTAAAGCCAAAGATGGAGGGAAGTCAAGGCTGTAGATGTCTCAACACACACACCTTGGAAAATTCTACCTTTTTTATTTTTACTCTGCCAGAATTCTGTGTGTATAAATGAAAAAATAGAAAGGTAAAAAAGAAAATTCAGCAATAGCTTTGAAGTAGACTCTGTGGCCATACAGCGAATGCAAAATTTAAGAGGTAAACAAGTATCTGTCTTACTGAGTAGCAAGAGTCTAATGGAAATAACTGTAAAGACTAACCATAATATACAGTTTTGGGTGTTGGGGGAGAAGGTAAGAACATTTTAGATGCTCCGTTTTCTGATTTAGAGAAACAGGTCCTAGTGAAAACTCCTCTAGAGAAGTATACAGAAGTCCTAAGAAGGTAGGAACTACCAAGCAACATTCTGTTTTCTATTCTGGCACTTCTTGATTCAAGATCTTAAGCTGGTTTACAGGTAGTGTTTTAATGGTTAAACTTTGTCTTGCAGAGATATTCCACTGTTTGTGAAAGGTATCTGTGCAAGGTGAGAGGGGAATCAAGGCTGACAGTGATAACGTGTGTTACCCACCAAGCTCTGGGATGAAAGCCATCATCAGCTTCTCATGGGGCAGATGTTTGGTGATCCTGAGCTGCAGCATCACAGTGTGATATGGCAAGTTCACACAAACAGCAGTCACATCTGGCTGCCAAGCCAGGAAAGGTTTGCAGAGAGGCCTGGCTTCTGTGTTTTGGGTTCTACAAGCAGGCACTGCTAGGCTAAGTGCACACCAGCAGAATTTCTGACCTGCCTGTCAGCCAAAGGGAAAATATCAACACAGCCAGAAGCCAGCATAAATACAGTTGCCAAGAGTGATATGCTGCTTGTATGGGAGGAAAACATGAAGAGATCAGCCTACTTTGTACCTGCAAGTGGAATATCTTCTTCCCTACAACAATTATCTGGCGTGCAGACAGACAGTTCAGCAGCTTTCAAACACAAAGACACCAGAGCCTGAGTTCACCAGAGCTCAAGTGGAGGAGATGCAGGTTTAACTAGGACTTAAATGAGAGACTTAAATCACAAGTCCAACCAGGCAGAAGAAGTGGCACTTGCAATTTGCTTGAAATTGGCTTTGAAATAAATGTGTTATGGTACTTCAAAGACCCATGAACCAGTGCTGGTGGAGGCTTTTCTAAGACTGCAGTCCAAATGTCTTGTGATCATTACAGGTGATTTGGCATTTTGAAAAGGAGAGAGGAAAGTGGTTCTACACAGATAACTAAAAATCTTTGGCATTTAGGTATTAAACTTCCCTACTGTTTAACTAAACATTGTATTATTCCCCATATTAGGTCCCCAAATCTATATGGCTTGTCCTGTAATATTTTACTTCAGTCTTTGGGGTTTGAAGTGAAGATAGTATCTTTGTAATGCAAAACTTATAAGTTTAGAACAGAAATGCTTATTCACACATAATGATTAAAGTTCTACACAGGCCTTTGGAGAGTTGTAAAGACATTCCTTTAAAACTAATAATCTAAATAAATATACTGATATCTATTCCTACTACTAACATTTGATCTTCCATAATCCAACGCGTATGATATACACAAACAGCAACATAAGACCTGCCATGTAGTTAGAGGAGTGTTAAAACTTTTTGCTTCAGAATAGGTGCTGGAAAAAATTACAATCTGGATTATTTCCTTGTCATCTCATTTTCAGGATCACTGTTAGGTTGGCAGAGCTGTACTTATAAAGAGACATTTTCCATCTGCTATTCAACAAACACCAATTTGTCACTCTTTTTTTATAATCTATTTATCAAAATTTACTGTAGAGTCCTAGTTTCCTCTCTGTGTTGCTCTATTCCCTGTGCACTGGGATTTTTAAAACTGACTGTGCTTTCTCTCGTCATATGAAAGAAAAAAAGGAAAAGATGTTCACTTTGGCTCATCTGCTATGTTAATCACAACCACTTGCAAAGGAGTGCTTTATGACCACTGCTTCAGTGTTTCTGCTTTGTAAAATTTTTATGCTATATAAGCATGCTGTTGGATAGCCTGTCAGTCAATATCCAGAGCTTTGAAAGGATTTTAATATAGCACACGCTGATTATATATCTAGTGTTTTACATTACATGATTACAAACAGCTTTGCTTCAAACAGATACAGGCTTCCTTCACCCCAGAAGCACAGTGATCTCCAGTTGGAAATACCAGTAGATAGTTTTCAGTTGGAAAGGATATTCCAAAACCATTTCAGTCAAAATATGAAATTGCAGCAGGAGAAAAATCCCGTGTTAAAACTATTTGGAACATTCAGATGGGTGCAGAGCTAGATCTCCAGACTGGAACACAGACAGTGTGACAAATAATACAGTCTTGTCAAAATTACTCAGCTGGTGTAAGTCATCATCACTGCACTGCTTTCAAAATAACAATTTTGATTTACATCAGATGTGAACCGGGCCGGCTCTTTCTCAATTTAGGATCATCAGAAGGTGGATACATACAGCAGCACAGGCATCCTCTCAACTGCTGGGACAGGGGCTCAGAGAGAAGCACAAGGCTCCTCCTTACAGTTTTCCCCCTATGTTTGTCATCCAAATACTGATCCACAGCTCACTTCATTAACACTGACAAGACTGGAAATTTTGCTGGTATGACTGGCTAGTTTAATTGCATTAAGTGTTTTGGGGTTCTTTATAAGCTACACAAATATTAGCAATGCACTGTGTAAAAAGTTTAAAAATCTCATAGTTATCTCTTAAGGTTAAAGGGACAACCTCTTCCTCCTCTCTCTAAAGAAGAGCAGGTAGGCAAAAATTCAATAGTTTTATCAGAGGCATGAGAAATTTATTACATGAGAAGAGCCTGAGAGGCTTGGGACTGTAGAAAGTATTGATATATGCCTTTCAGGAGCTTAACTAAAATGTTATTTTGTATCTGCCATAAAACATAAGAAAATATTGATGGCTTTTTTTAAACTTGATGTCAGCAGAGTATAATCAGAAAAGGAGAGGATGAAATAAAATATGGAAGATCTTTCTTCTTTTACTGAAGGACACTTGAATACCTTTATTTTTAGAGATGAAAATCTAATGTAATGCTTATTTGGTTAACTGGGCTTCAGCTTGTGGTTTAGTTTGAACATTTTTTGCTAGCTTTAGTCTTACAGGGATTGTCTGTGGGGCTGTAATGTCTTTTGAAGGGACAAATTGGAGAGCACAACTATTAGCTGGGTGACATCAAAGAGCATTAATCTTCTGTTCTATAGCAAGGCCAAGACCACATTAGTGCATTTCACCCAGTCATTATTAAGACTGTAGCCCAAGGGTGTAATAAATGTTTTATGGCATGCAAACCAAGGTAATGGAATGCAAATTCCATAATACATCCATACATTTATTTTCTAATAGAGTAAATGATGATGTATTTTATCTTAGAAGAGTTCTGAATGACAACGCAAGTTCAGAAATTCAGAACGGAAGATAAATATAGCCCTTACTTGGTTTGGGACAGCTATGTGAGACAAGAGGAGGAGACGTCTGCCCTGTTAGAAATTACCTTGTAAAAATCTTTAAGAGCAAACATTTTTATCTTGTTCTTTAATGTAAATCTCTTTCTGGGAAGGTGGATGTGGTTATCTTACATTTTTATTTCTAATTACATTTCCCTCTTTGAATACTAATGGATTATTTTGCTTTTATTTGCCTTAGAAATATATGGGAACATTAATGTATGAGATTTTATAGGTATCAGGGCAGGCATTTTCCAGCAGAACTTAAGTTATGCTTTATTATATTGTATTCAGAATCTGAGGGATTAAGAATTCTTCCTGAGGTAAATAGTTTAAGTGACCTAAATAATGACAGAAATATATATCAGTGCTCTTGTTACTTTAACGTATCAAACTACACTGCAGAGGTTCCAGTAGGCACAGTGCTGGTTGACTGGATTAGTGTGTGAAACCTCTGTAAGCCATTTTATCTGCCCCTAAGAAATGTTTTCATCTCATTCTTACCTTATTTCCTGATGATGCACAGTGCTTTTGATCCCACCTAATAGACAGTTTCATGTTCATTCATTGCAGTTTCTCATACAGAAATATAGTAACTGAAAGAGTAAATTGTATTACAGAGTGTAGCCCAAGTACACACTCAGGACTGATAAGTAAGTTCTAAGACCATAAAAAGCCTCATAACTAACTAAGGAGAATGGACAGGGAAAGGTTCTCAGTGACAGCTGCACACCAAAGTCTGGATCCTGCACAGGCAGAACAATACAGTAATTCATGACAGGAAAACAAATCTGTTTAAATTTTATCCTCTCAATCCTTATTCTCCAAGGAAATATTTTTCTTGTGTCGTTTATAAGGCAAAAGGTTTGTCTGTGTGGAGTAAAAGTTAATGACAAGGACATCAAAGTGTTCTAGGCCCTCACATAATTTTTCATTGAAGCAAGTTGTCTTGATGACCCTGGATCATCTGTAGGATCTGCTTCCGAGCCACATTCCTGGCTGAAAGCATTTATAGTATGATTCAAAACATACAAGGATTATTGGAAAGATTCCCACTGACTCTACTGGTGCTTAGATCAGGCCTTTTATAGAAATATAATATTTAATATATCCCTACTTGCATTTTTTTTCCTTGAAAGTTTATAAGAGAATAACTCAAAGGGAGAAGTTCATCCCTGCCATCACCAGAGCTCCCCATAACTGCACCTGGGAGCCTCATTCTGTATATGAAAGCAGGCCCTTTATGTCCCAGTGCTCCCAATCACTAGGGCATGCAAGCACTATTTCTGTGGTGACTGAGGATTTCCAGGTGAGGGGAAAGCCCTTCTGCCTTTCAAAGGGAAGGAAAGAGAACATCAGTTTAGTCGGATCCTTGAGTAACACTGGTATCGATTGAGAAGGCACAATTAGTTGCTGTGCTGTAGTTCCTGCTGCGGTTGCCAGAATCTCACTGAGATGGTAGTGCCCTTAGTTAGGCTTCATGGCCCAGAAGTTCTAGCAGGGAGTGATGAAAACAAAGACAGGCAAAACCATGCAGAAAATATTCTGAACAAAGCAAACTGTCGCATTTAATTTCAACAGAGCAACAAAAGAAAAACCTGCTGTTCACACACACAGCCTGCGTTGTTGCTGAGATAATGATTCTTTTAGCATACAAGAAAGTTAGACCTATTACTTTGCAGTAGAGAAGGAAGCCAAAATGAGGAAGAAAAGGCATACACTGTGCTACGTCTCTCTGACCTAGTTGTGACAAACATGCCCCCAGAAGAAGACATGCAGTTGTTCTTAACTTTGGGAAATGCAAGAAGGAAAGAAGATTTCTTCTCACAGAGATACAATATACCAGACCCACTAGCAACCATTTGTGACAACAACCTCTGAAACAGCCCATTATTAGTTTGCTGTTTCTTCACAATTTTAATAAATCTGAAAGCCTACATAGATTATGTCTGTGTTCTATGTCCTAGGCAGAAAGCTCAGGCTATGAGATTACCTAGAACAGCTGCCTGAAGTCCCAGCTTGCTGCACTTTTAGGATTCAGGGACACTTGCAGACTGAGTTTAGAAGTATGGTGGGTCTTATACTACTGCACCATGGAGCTCTCATCAAGCATCAGGGGCTGCAGGAAATTTTTATCTGCAGTGTCCTCTATGATTTGGCATGACTAATTCCTCCCTATATTTTACTCATAAGAATTATAAAATTATGCAGAGCAACTACCCAGTATTCTAAGTCTTAAAATAGCAATATAGATACTGTAGTTATGTAACTGAGCAACAAATTTTGCTATATTTTTCTTGAGGACAGGACCAGAGCCATCAGGCTTAGACATAGTTTCTCAGTACTAGTAATCTAGGTTTGGCTAGTAAATGAAATAACTTCAGTAACAAAAAGGCTAAAAGCTGTAATGAGTAAAACCATAAAAAATAAAAATCAATGTTCACCTGGCATTCAATATCCAAATTGAACAATTAAAATAGTCTTTTGCATGATGTAAGCACTCACTATTGCAACACAGGATTTATTGAATATCTGATAAGAAATGAGAGCCTTTGAAGACAGCTTTAGAAAGCACTTAAATTTACTGCACTCTTTTGCAAGATTTTTTGAAATAATTGTTATAAAACATGATGCTAACTTAGCAGTTATAAACCTGTCCACCATATAAATTAACTAAGACGTGGAATCTCATTGTTATATCAATGAAAGAAAGTTTGGTTTTATTTACTCTTTTGAACAAACTGTTTGCTTAAAAAATATGAAGAAGACTGAGATTTTTTTGTATTAAGTACAAATAATAAGTATTGCACTTATTTTTTGAACTTTAATAAAAAATGGGGGAAACTTGTACAATACTGAAAAATAGTTAGAAGCCCACTTTCAACTTATTTTGGTTTGGGTTTTTTTTCTGATGAGAAAATAAAATTTGAACAACTTACCAAGTGCTTCAGTTTATTTATATTTTACCATGGAATTTCATTTGCAAACACTGACTATATTGATCATTGATTCATCAGCTCATTCCAATGACAGTCAGCATTAACCTCTGCTAAGTGATATATTAAACTTGCAGTTTTCTAGGTGTAAAAACTAAAATGAAGTTCACTTATGTGTGTGCTCCTTCCCCACCCCTTTATTCTGGGAATGAGAGCTCTTTCATTTTCTATTTCCTGATGAATGATTAAGGTGAACTTGTTAAAGTTAATGCTTAATTCTGAAACAGATATTAAAGAGCTTAAAAGGAAAATATGCAAAAGTTTATGCATTTCTCAAGATCGCAATAGGTTTATTGCATCTTGAGCTTGAAAGCTATAGAGGTTAATTAACTTCCCTACATCATGAGCACAAACAATTCCAGTTTGAGTGTCAAGTGTTTTCTTTTACTGGTAGTGTGGATTTTAGGAAAGAAAAAAGTCAGGATAGTTATGATCAGTCTACAGCACAATTGCCTCAAAGTCACACAAATGTGTGCATATAGGCTAATCTCAAACTATTACAGCAAGACCTAGGTTAGGGTTTGAAAAATCAGCTGTGAATTTGGGTGTTCCTTTCTGAACAAAGAGCTCAGCAGCTTCTGCTTTAAGGTAACTCCAGTTAACCATCCAGAATCATTAATAAATTGTTAATAATCACTTATAATTACAAACCTATTTGGTGTAATTTCAAACCTATTCCCAATAATGTAAATAATAAAGATCCTCTTACTGTTGTGGTATGGAATAAGACTCCCTAGTACTTCTACCTCCACTCCTCAAAAATTCATCTGGAAGTGTGGATCCTAGGTTAGCTGTATTGCAGCTTGCCTCATGTACCACCACAAACAATTTGCAATCAGATACACAGCATTTACTCATGAGTGTAGCTGCTGAAGCAAGAGGGAATAACAATCAAAGGTGTTCTTTCTACTGCTCCACTTTCATTTTTCTTGCACTTGTCTTTGCAAAGCACAGCAACCAGCACAGTTTTTGAGGAGGTAACGTGAAGGCAGAAAGGTGAAATGACACCATACTGAAGAAGAATACTATTGCTAATAGCAAATCAGTGGGGTGTGATTGTTATTTTTATGGGTTTATTGAAGAAAATCTTCATTTGTAGTGTAGAGGTATAACATGTAATGTTTATCAGCATTGTGATCTTAAAAACCACATACTAGAACTTTCTAGCAAATCACCATATAAGAAAAGACAATTCATTTCTCCTTGCATTGATTTGCTCAATTGTTATCAGCATTAATATGCTATATAACCCCTAAATGCAAATTAATTGAGTCAGGTTCTTTCTATCAGCCTGAATATATTGTAATGTACAAATGTGGAATAGGAAAGACATGCTTTACAGTTTTCCTTTAAGCTAATTGCTTGCCTCTAAAAGGAAGACACCACTGAGTCTGGGCTAAGACCTTTTATATAGTGGTATATTAAGGGACAGCAAGTGATTCAGCACATTTCCTGTATGCTGCTTCATTGCCTATATAATATAGAGAAGTTCAACTGATTCCAGACATTTTAAATGCTTTTATTTTGCCAGAAGAGATCTCTACTTTTCACTTGGCAAATCAGGCAGGAACAGGGCTTTTTTTTTTGGTCTCACAGCTTTGCAATATTTTAGTCAAAATTTTCTTTTATCATCAGATTCACCTCTTCTGGAAAAGGCTAAAATAGAAAATACAGTTACAATTTAACATTTGTCTGGTAGAACAGAGTGATGTGGATGGTGGTGACACACCTGTCACTTCTATGACTGCAAGTAATAAAGTGAAGATCTATATTTCAAGCCAATTAATTTCTCTGTACCACCCAGAGAAGAGCTACCCTTGCATCTTTAAGCAGCAAACAAATGAGCAAGCTTAGGTACCTACAACAAAGAAATAAAGAGACAAAGGGTACTGGACTGTAGGACAAGACAGATACGCTTTGCTAGCTGTTACTGATATCACACATTTTCTAATTTATGATACAGGTCTATGATTGCAATAAATCATCAGTCATCCAGTACAGTGAGGACGAGCAAAAAAGGAGAAACAATTTTGAGATGGGTAAGTCAATGTTTGGTTACAAATACTAAATGAGATGTTGCACTAACCAGTAATCCTGTACTCATTCACTGATTTCGCTGAGAGCATCAGATTCCTTGGATCACAAGGTGTGAACCCCATTAATTTGACAATTGTGCAATATTTTTCAATTTATTCCAGATTTCCACTCCTAAACATTTTAATCTCTAAAAACCTCCTTTAGTTCTGTGCAATATAGGTGGGTGAGGAGGGTGGGATAGTCATAGTATAATTTGAAGGGGAAGGGGCAAAAAAGTTTTCTGCCAGACATGGTGTATGAGACTTCAGACTGGACTTCTGAACTATTCCACGCTCAACCGACTGGCATCCATTCTGTTGAAATTGATTTTAATCCAAATTTTGCTTCACTGATGGCTGGCTTGAGGTAGAAGAGAACTAACTGATGAACTATTCCCTGGCCAAAGCCATAATTTTTAAGATGTCCTTAGACACAGTCCTAGAGTAGCTGGATATAGTGACCATAAATGCAGCAGATTATATTGAAGGTAAAATCCTCAAAGTTCACATTAAAATATAAGAGTCCCTGTATTATGTATTTTTTATTACAAGCTCAACACAGGTAGTCCAATCATGGACTTTTTCACAGTCATTGATGTCTGTTTAGGGGATGACTGTTTAGCAGAAGTTGATAAAATCTCCCAAGAACAAGGTAGTCCAAATTTACTTTTGGCAGAGATTCAACATTACTTCCAAGAGTTTCATTGCCTTAAAATTTCGCGTGACCTAACAAAGTATACATTTTGGTGTATATATCTCTATAGAAATCAAATAAAAATCCCCTCACTTTTGTTGCCATCCCCTCCAGGAGAGGTGCATGCTTTCAGCTAATAGATTTACAAGTCATCAACACAAGAACTGGAAAGCTGTGACTGTGGCTTGAGCACAGGTAAGAGAGAGATTCTGCTGCCTATCACCACATCTCTTCATAATAAATGTATCTTGAAAGAAGGAACAGGATAGGCAGGCTTCTCCGTGACACTGAAATATTAGTATTCATTCCTTCCCTTTCTAGTCCCAGTGCACTGAGACACTGCACTGACAAATACAGGTCAAATCACAACTGATGGCTCTCTCTGAGCCATTGCTATGTTTGGAGAAGTTACTAGAGAGAATCGGGTCAATGTGTTTATTGGGAACATTCTAGGGAAAAGGCAGGCTGTAGCAAGAAGTGATTAAAGCTATTAATTTAGAAGCATTTTCCCCTTCTGAATCACTAATAAACCCTAATAAATGTCCCCACTATTACACTAGTACCTGTTAAAGGGATGCCGTCTTGCACAGCTGACATCCTGACAAATGGGACGACTGCCAATTCCACTGTGCTCTTGCAAAAAGTTCTCAGCAAATTCCAGTCTGAGGAATTACATTACATGTACCCCAGATTCCCCATTAAGTTCTAGCTGAAAAAAATTGCATCTTATATAGTGAGCATATAAGGGTTAGCTGGCTCACAAGGGACTGTGTTTTGTCATTACTGTGAGGAATGATTCACTCATACACACTTATACTTGGAAACAATTGCTCATGGAAGGACTTTTATCTGTACATACATCAAAAAGTTAAGGAGTCGTGTCCCAGTGGAGTCAGCTGATGGCTCAGATCCTACCTTGCAAATGATTTTCCAGAATTTCTAGCGTATGCTAGGGACACAACAAATTAAATAGGCATTTAGTACACTGTGAGGCTGTTCAGTGACTGTACAGGAAGAGAGTGACTAAGCACTCAATTTTCAACAGCAATTAAGAGTGTTGGCATGGTTTGGGACTGTTGTCAGTGCAACAACATTTGCAAACTTCTCTTTTTTGCAGGCTGATTCCAACACCTGCTTCCCATTAATACCCACACATAGCAAACTAGAGGAAGTGAAAATGACCAAGGATTTTTTACTAGCATAACACCAGTTTAATCTTAGCAGGTAACTGCCATGGAAATTGGTGCCTCCACATCTTCTAGAAGCTTTCAGACCTGCAAACTTTACCCATTGCTCCATCTGAATTGACAGTTTGCATGCCTGATCCTTCTCACACCATGGTCCCAAGAGCTCGGTCTGTACCTTCACTTTTAAACCTGATTCTGACTTTCTGGCAAAACTCACTTTCATATATGGAATTAGATTCACTTGCGAGTTCAGGACCAGCAGGATATAGACTTTGTATGGATCTTCTGGACAGGAATCAAACCCATTTTATAAAATGTGGCTAAACATTTTATTGTAAATTTATATTTCAGATTTAGCATTTCTATATTTTGCAGCATCGGTGACACACAATCAGTAATTGTCCTCCAATCTCACTCTTCAGATATCTTTATGTTATGTTCTCAAGTGAAAAATATTTCTACTTAGGTGCAGATGTTGTATAATTTGAAAAAGAAAGATTTGCAAGTAAGAAGAAACTGAAAAAAAATAATATTAATAAACCGCACAGAAAGAGAAAATGATAAATACTATATGGCTCAGATCCATGATAAGAACAAGGCATCAATTTGTAATGGACAAATAATTCATAACAAGTAACATATTCAATACATTTCATCTCTTTTTTGTATTCTAGCAAATTGCACACCAGCAGATAGTGATTTTCTCTAATTTACTCGTAATTCACATTTTCCAGCTATGTACTTTCTGCAGAGTTATTGGTCTTAAATAGTTTGTTTCAAAGTATTCCATAGTAAAAGATATGATAAGAAAGAGAGGTACTGAGTTAAGAGCAATTTTGAATTCAAACTTTAAATACGTCTTTCTTTTTTTCCTGACTAGAAAGGTGTAATTCTTAAGGTTCAGTTTTCTGATCTAAATTTTCATGTTTACAGGCTTCTTTGCTTTCAAGAAACATTCCCTATATCTAATCAAAATATTCTGCTAACTCATTGTCCTGAGTAACTCTAGAAGGTGACCAGAAAAGAAGCAAAAAACCCACAAGCAAAATGAAAATGTCTGGAAAAAAAAAAAAGGAATTTATACAACAGGGAGTCACAGCAGTTTTTAAGTACCCCATGGAGTAGTATTTATCAAGAGCTTCAAGACAGTCAATGCATTCAATAACTTTCTATATTTGCTAGTAAAATAGTTGGGCAAGAAAAGACAGGTCCTTCCTACAATGTGGGAATGAAAAACACATATGCAAGGGTGAAAAAAAGGTTTCCTTTTGTGTTCTTCTCTATAATATTATGGACCGTCCGGGTTTTTGTCTGCATTGATGTGGCTTGCTTGGGTAATCAAAAAATAAACAGAAAATCAGAACTATACTGAAAATGCATAGCTGAGAGAAACATCTGCATTTTTATGGAGACTTGTATGTCCAAGGAGGTATCTTAGACAGTATCTTTATGTCAATGATGTTCAGTCTTTTCTGAACTCATACAAACTCCATCTTAATTAAAAGAAATCAAAAGCTCTTCCCCATTGCCTTGCCTTATTCACTCACAGTTATGAGGCAGGATGCCCAGAGTGACCACTCCAGCTGCGTGCACTGCCCTAGACACCTCTCGGCAATGCTCTGTGGCTTCAGCAAGGGACAAGATACCGTGAGTGAGTCCTCAGCCTGTGGCACTTTGGGGAAAGCAACCGAGAGCAGAAGGATAACTTCATGCACAGTTGCAATGACATTTTGACAACTCTGTGTGTATGTGTTAAACTGATCCTTCATTCACATATGCATTAGCGTGGGAGAATTGTGTGATTTCGTAATGGAAAGAGGAGGCAACTTTTAGCTCTTGAAGAGAGCTCTTACATTGTGAAGTGGGCTGAGGGGAAGAGCCACAGAGCCATCTTTCAGCAGAGCTTGGACACTGCTTGAAGAAGTATTGTGCAGTGACATGAGCCTGGCTCCAGCAGGAATGATCAGGCATATGTCTCTACGCTTACATGCGCTGCCACTGAGAGGGAATTCTTCCCAGGATGACACAGTAGTCTACTGAAAGCATTATCTTAAGAGTTGCACATTTTTAAGTACCGCTGCTCATTCTAAACGAGAGTTCTCTTTTTGATACGCAACAGAAGAATATGCATGCCTTCAATGAATACATATCACAAAAGTCTACACAGAACATCATGCAAGCTCTGACATGTCCAGGTGGAGGTTAATGAATACATTGGTTATCAAACCTCAGTCCCAATTACAGCGTGTGTGAAAGATTGGTATCAAAATTCAGACAGCTTTGTCATTTATTAATATGATCTCAGTAGGGGCTTGTTGGGTCAGATCTATTTTGTTATCTGCAGTTCTTTGCTTTTGGTTAATGAATATGCTGTTGAATTCATGAGTGTCTTTCCCATAAGAGCAATATTTTTGCTTGCGCTCTCAAGGACTGCAATAGCATCACCAACCAGTGAGAAGCCCTCTTTTACAGGAAGTAAAACACTGATAAATAGAAGGCAGAACTGCTTCTCTTCAATGCTTGTATCAGCATTGCTACCTCTAGAACCAGTTAAGGCCCAGTCTTTTGCATTTCCTTCATGTACTGAGGTCTTAATCTCTGACATCTTATTTGTAGCTCTGGCTTAGACCTCACAGTGCCTCATCAAGTATGTTCAAGTTGTCCCTAACCTCACCGGCAGGTGCTATGAGTCATACAAGCTTATTCAAAAAGTGAAAGATTTGTGGGAATTTCCCCAGGAATGTAGTTACATCCACCATGAATATTGCAACATCATTATATACACTTGAACAGTTTTGGGAAGACAAAGTCAAAATGAGTAGCTATTCTTCTATAAAACCTGTTTTACAACAATGCCATTTGTTCAGCACTCCACAGACTTTATATGTATGTTCAGCATAACACGTATCCATGTTTTCCTAATTTCTCACCCAAATTAACCACATTGTGCCAAAACAGAGTAAGAGGAGTCACTTGAAAAAGCATGAGTCAACTCAGAACTATCCTGAGTCTGATTTTATGAAAGTAATGAGTGTAATATTGAAGAATGAAATTTTGTTTTGTAAGAGTTCTGTAGGCAAAACTGATTGTGCTGCCCTCAGAAAAAGAACAGTATTATTTGTTTTGAACTTGTTGCTGGGAGCAACAATATTCCAAGCTGAGGCAAAGGAAGAGTGCATTACATGGGAAGATGTTTTTTCCCTTTTCTCTCAGACTGTGAAATAGAAGTGGAAGTCTAGGGTGGGGGAAGGTTTGAGGAACCTAGCAGAAAAACTTGTTTTGTCACTTACCTTTTCATCACTTCCCTGAATAGCATTTTACCCAGACCAGCTCATTCCAATTTGCTGGGACCTGATTTTTTAGGATTTTGTGCTACAGTACAAGTGCATATAGTGTAAGTCTGGCCTCTGATGCCTCTGGTTTAGCTACTGAAGTGTGTGTGGTCTGCTACCCAACCCCAGCTCTCCTCAACAATTTTCCTTCATCCAGCCCTTTCCTCCAAACCTTTGCAGCAGTAATAAGATATTTTAAATAAAAATATTGAAGAAAAATGACAAGACAGACTACCACATACATTAATCATGCCAACGATATTTCTATTTGACTTTAATGATGTTTTTGGAAGGGGGTCCCAAAGCACATGAAAGTCTGGGCTAAGTGCTTTCTGATGTATTGCTTCTGTCCCATGACTTGAGTTTTGCAACCTACCTTTCAGGTAAGGTAAGCTTTTCAAATTCAGATAATCTATTTGACTCATCATCAAGGCCCCTAACACCTTGTAGTTTGTTGCTCACCAAGACAAACTTTGTCTCAAAGTGAAAGTTAACATGATATAGTGTCCTTCAAAAGCAGCAATCTTTTTTTAGAAAATATTATTTATTTTTTAATAATTTATTATGCCTATCATGGAGTATGTAGCCTGGTAGCTAGTTTGCATCTCTAGTTAAACCAGTACAGCTCATCTGAGTCTGTTAAACTACTGGTTTATCATTATTATGCTTCTCTATTTTTTCCTCCATTGGAATCACCTCCATCTCCAAATATCATTAGGAATTGATGGACATAAGTTTTCCCATGC
Source organism: Struthidea cinerea (assembly GCA_013397865.1). Lineage (NCBI taxonomy): Eukaryota > Metazoa > Chordata > Aves > Passeriformes > Corcoracidae > Struthidea > Struthidea cinerea. The sequence continues at coordinate 1,947,279 of VZTI01005243.1, read as the reverse complement.
TTACTTGGACATATTTCAAATGACTTATGAATAAATTAAGTTCCCCACACACGAAGTTCCATTGCTTAAGAAATCTCAGTGTACTGCTGGAAACAATCCTGGCTGGATGGGAAGATGAAACTGATTATTTAATAGAAGTTTTCCAACTCTCCCAGTTTTTTACCCTCTGGGCACAATGCTTTGAACTGGACAACTTCAGAAGTTTAATGAAATTTCTCCTACTTATATCAAGGCTAAATCTAACTCTTCAACAAGAAGCAGTTTGTTGTTCATGAGCAGTACTTTCTGCCTTTAAAGGCTAGTCAGTGTTTTTCAAACATGGCTTCAAGAGGCAGTAGAAGGAATATAGAAGGATTGGAATAAATCAAATAGCAGTGTTCCCAAATTGGAGCCAGGTTTTTTTTCTAGTCCATACTCAAGCAAAATTCACCATGATGTAAATGGCAGGTTTGCTTGGTTGAGACAAACTGACTGGCCTATGCATGGAAACAACCAACCAACACTTTCAATATTTAAGGGTGTCTTTTCACCACAAAGACAGCTTAGATGGGAGGTTTATCATTTGGCACACATAAAAAGGAAGGTTTTATGGACAATTCTGTAAGAACAAACACTCATTATTGAGTTAGTTAGTAAATAATAATGATAACAGCATCAGACTGGTGATTGTCATCAATGAGTAACGAGCTTATGCTCTTTGTGTATTTATTATTAGATTTTCTGTGCTCATCAGAAATTGAGTGTAGCTTTGTTCACTACATATATCTTCATATTGCAATCAATATAAAGGCACACTTTTCATAGACATCAGACTTTAATATTAATTTGCTCTTATTTCTACATCACAGAAAGACACAGAACATCTTCACTTCTATGATAAAGCCTTCATTCAAAATAAAGTATGGTTATATCATCACTGGGGTTAAGAAGATTTTATGTTTACTACTCAAAAGATTAATGGGTCACTCAAGCATTTACATTCTCATACATTTTTATGACAGTGCTATGAAGTAAATTTGATGTATGTTCAGAAGAGAATGATAGGTTTAAATGTCTAACAGCTGCTCTTTTGAATTTCAGCAATGTTTTAAGTGTTGCTACCATTTAGCACTTCCACCGCTCACTGCAATTTACTGTTTGCCTGCATTAGTTATTTGTGTTTGCACAGGAAGACAAAGGGAAAGAATTAGGTGCAGCATAGCAACAGTTTTACTTCCTTTAAGCCACCTGAATCTAATCAATCTTCTGGCAAGCACTGCTCAGGAAAAAACCAACACTTTTCAGAGTGTTTATTGAAAGACTTCACTGAAAAAGCATCTTAGGCTGTGCACAAATACACACCCTTTCCTGGATGTAGTTTGAAGCTTATTCCATGTTTTGAAATGCATTTGATGGCCCCTCTATCGCAAAACCAGTTTTGATGAGCAAACAACCCGGAGGGGGGCTGATTTCAGCAAAACAGCCCATTGAAATTGCATGGAGTTGGGAGTGGCAGTAGCAGCAGGAACTTCTGGTCTTTTAGCTCCAATCAACTGAAACAGCTTCAAATGCTGCTGTAGTCTTTTCCTGTGTGACACGTACAACACTAAAGGCAAAGCACTGGGTACACTTCACTTAAGACAAGACTGTTTAACACAGCAGGGAAACATGGTTCTCTAATCACCCCCTACTATGAACCAGAGCCAACATGGGGCAATTAAATAAGAAAGATCAGAATGTCACTACAGGCAAGAACAAGCTGTGTCAGGGGACAGGGCAGTCATCATTAGGGACCACACAGATCTGCTTCCACTTGCTTTTGTGACTCCTTACTCCATATATAGCATCAGTTGTTTCATGAGTACCTGTAGACTATAGCAGGCCTCCCAGTGAATACAGGAGGAGTGGATAGAGCAGGCAGCTGGGGATGCTGTACAAAACCCTTCTCTAGCCCGCTCTGTACTGCATACAGAGACTCAGTTCTATGATGAAGTTACATGTGTGACCACACATTCTCATTTGTCCCCATTTTGAAGAGGGCTTAGTTCACCCCTGAGTCAGAGTTTCACAACTGCCTCATTATGTGAGCAAGCAAAAGACAACTACGCTGAGTTCCAAAAGCAGCCAATAAATCTTTCAGAAGCCTAATTTTATTTTAGGAATGGTGCCTAAGGCAAGACTTGTGTGGCTTAGAAAGGGAAAATGTTTAAAACATTTGCAAAAGTTCTGTAAACCTGGTTTAGCCAGTTTCTGCTCTGTGTTACACAATTCTGAAGAGACTTAAAGCTTAATGGGTCCATCAAGTTGGGAAATAGAAAGAATACTTTGCCACTTATAGGAGACACAGGCTCTTGTTAAGTCTAAGGTTATCATTGCAACACACTTATTTCATAGTCAACTTTGTGACTGCCTGGAGGAATAAAACATGGAATTTAGTCAAAGAAGGACTTTAACAGAGTTCTAAAATTACAAGGCAGAGTTCATCACCCATGCTACCATCACTTTCTGGTCATGTGGAACAGAAAACACAATCCTGGTAAATACCAACTATGCACCTTGCTGGGTTGGTTATAACCTTCCTAACAAGGTTTTCATTATTCCAAGCCACATTACTCAACTCAGTGACATCCTCCAGTCTAAGAACAGTCTGCAAACAGAACAGCAATCGTAACCATTAGCTTTAGTCCCTGGCACCTCGTAGCACCTCCAATCCCTCAGTACCTGGCCAACCATTAGTCACCCACAAGAAGAATCCTGTGCCTTCTGCAGAGGCAGTCTGTGACTAGATATCATGTCTCAGTGCAAGGCCCTTTGCCATGTGGGAGGTAAAGTAGAAAATTACTTGCTAACTCTGCAGCAAGTCTTGATACTTTGGAGATGCGAGAAAGAATTAAAGTGGAAAGAGGGAAAAAATAAAACCTAAGAGAGTATTTTTTATAACATGGAAACTAAAGGACAGTAGAGTAGATAGTTTATTTATCATTCTCTGAGTGATGTGTATCTGCGAAGACTCTCAGTCCAACAACATTAGCAGCCATCCAAAAATCTATGAAAATTGAAGAACAAAAGGAGAAAATGTCTTGTGAGCTTTTAGATGCTTCAGAGGAGTGAGGGCCAGTTGACTCAGGTATGTAGAGTGAAGTAATTCACAACTACAGAACAGCAGTAACACAAAAGAACCGCCCATTGTGATCTGGATGCTGGCTAAGCAAAGCTTTGAAATAATTCACAGAGTGGTGAAAAATTAAAAAAGATGCAGAAAAAGTTTATATATGTCCAGTACAGATAAGCTGACTTCTTAAGACACTTTAAGTAAAGCATACAAAAATTTGGTCATTCAAATTATTGGTCACTTTGCCTGAATTCATTGTCCCTTGTTTCCCTGCGCTTGTGGCTTCTGCTGTACACAGTGAGGCTCATACTGGTTTTCCACTTTTATCATATATTGATGAATGATTTAAAAACATTTATTTGGACTCAAGATGTGTCAGCAGAAATATGAATTCTTAAATTATTTAGGGTATGACATTATGTCTAAGAAATAACTCACTCTGATAGAAAAATTTGGACAATCAACTTCCCTAAGTTTGTAAAAATTCTCAAACCAAACTTTTCCCCACAAGTATCTTCCAGAAGAGATTAATTTCCATAATGAATTATTAAATAATTATAAGTTAAGTTGACATTAAGTTGCATTAACATGTGAATTTGGAACAAAAAATTCTCAATATAATTTTTGAACAATTTCATTTCCAGGGTAAGACTCAGATTTTTTTTTTTACTTAAACGCTTATTATGCAGGCAACTGTCCATGAAATTAATTTTTAAAATATATTAAAAACCCTAATCACAAGTTTATATTATTATTTCTATTCAGTAAATCAGAAACAGCCTCTCATTATTATAATGATATTGTTTAGCATTATTTTCTTCTGTACATAGATTAGTTGCCCAATTTCTCCAAACATCCTTCATTATGACTAATAAAAAACCGAGATAAATAAGTGTAGATACACAAATTAGAAAAAATATAATGTTATTAATGTTATTTTAATTTATACTCCCAAGAAAACTTACAGCAAGGTATAAATTTACTTGCTGAAGAAAATAAATGAAAAGATAATTAAATTCTAATTAAAATTACACTCTGATGTACAGATGCAAGGATGAGCAATTCCAGCTAGAGCATCATTAACCATGTACGCTAACATTTGTTTGTACTTATAGCTAGGCATGAATTTATTTAAAAAACCCCCAAGACCTCATTTCAGTATCCAAACACATGCTTAGTGCCCCCTAAAGATGGTGTGTTTAAGTTGCTCAATAGCTGCAGATTACCCACACACTTAAGATCAAGCCCAAGTGAGTGCTTTGCTGAATTCAAGTCAAAATGTGACTCAGTCACAGGCTTAGGTTGTGCTTCTGTGCTGCATGAGGGGCGGAGTGGGGAAATGCAGAACCAGAGTGCCTCATCTTTCACTATTTCACATCAGGGGTGTGAATTGTGTCAGTCCTTGAACTCCTAGGGCAGAAGTGGGAGGATTTAGCTCTAGAAGGTGGACAGACACAGCAAGAGGATGGCTTACCCACTGCTTGACAGCCAGCAGAACTAGATTGATAGATATGCACTTAAAAGCAGAGGTGGGATCAAGACATAAAGCACAGCACACTGAGATCACAGTGTCAGCACTCTTCATGCAAATATGTAATGCCTGCAACTGATACCGTGCCATGCACAGCTGCTATTCTTTGTGTGTTTCTTTGCAAGAGCACACCACAGCTAATCCTGCATGCCAATTGCCTATGCAAAACAAATATGCAGAGTGAATACTTATTCGCTTATATGTAAAGATCAAAAACATAGTGTCATTCAATTTTTTTTGAGCCATGTAATGAGTCACTGAAGAGCCACGAATCCAGGGGTAGGAGTCCTCCTTCAAGTGCCTCTAGATACACCCCTACCACAGTCTCTCTCACCTACTCGATCTGAAGCAGAACAAGTAGGGGTTGCACACACACGTTCTCTTTGAGGTCTTCAGACACCACAGATGGTCCTTATATCCTACAGCACCTCAGCAAACTAGCCTAGGCCAAATAGCTCAGCTGAGGCTCTTCTCTCTCCCTTCATTACCCCAAGCATGTTTTTTGGTTTCTGTGTTTCATAGTACCCTGACATTTGCCTTAAAGACAACTGACAGATCAGTTAAGAGACAGCAAATACTTGCCCCTAAGCACAGAGAAGGAGGGTGTGAGCAAACATGTACTCTTCTCCACTTTGTGGGGTTGGAAAGGTATTTCCAAAAGACATGAAATGAAATTCACTGATTTCTACATCCAACACAATCTCTTGATGACTCTAGAGTAGCTGGAGTGAATCACCTAAACTGTAAGGAAGCTGTAGCTTTGTTCTAAATTGCTCTGAAGTTTGTGCCACACGTTGCAACTGCAAAGTGAAAATAAAGTGGATCTAAAACCCTGCAAGTCAGAATGATTTGGTTTTACATTTGCTTCCCTATGATATGATATGGCTGGCATGATGAAAAGATACTGATCAGTCTAGAATTACTAACTAATTTCTATATGCTTCTGAACAGTCTTTATAGAATTAGAAACCTAAGACATTTAATCTAGTTACAATGAGCTCTTTGTTGTCAGCATCTATTTATATGCTTATGTTTTCACCATTCTCTAAACAAAACATTTTCAATCATAAGAGCAGGCAGCATTCATTTTGACTTTTGGCCTTCTATTCTCATGCCTCACTGGTTATCCTGACCTACCTTTAGACTGGCAGCATCATACTTTCACATTTTTCACTTTGGGAAAGGTCTCTCCTTTGGAGTCGATGGAAGAAACATCATGGGACAAAATACAAAACACTCTCAACTCAAGGCTTCAGCTTTCACACTGTGGTCAGCATTAAAGACAAGATTATACAGCTAGAAAATTACAAACAAAGAGACATCTCTGACTGTCTTGAATTAATTCTTCCAGAGAAGGAAAATCTGTGTTATAGTCCTTTCTAAAAAGCTTCACAGGAAAGGAATATTTGTGGAAGCCTCTAGAAAAAGCATTTAAAAATATTACTATACTTCCATTGAAATTAATTATACAAAAACCTGTTGACCTCAGACACACGACTTCAATGTCTGTAAATAAAACATAACTGTAGGAAGCTATATAACATAACTAATGCCATTTTTCCTTTAATCTAATGGAATTAATCCGTCCACACTATGTTTTAAGGAAATTCTTCTGCAGTTTATTTTTCCCACTGACTGTATTTTGTTTAATTTCTAGTCCTCTCAATAACCAAAAAGTTCTAGAGTCTGCCCAAATATTTATTTGTTTCAGGCAAGAAAGAATTGAGCACCAACAATTCTGCTTTATCTTCTCCTCCCAAGTTAAGGTTATTCTGATTTGCAAAGCTAGTTCATCAAAGATTACAGCAGCAGAAAGTTGTTCTGAGCACACATGCTGTGAAATAAAAATAAAAAAAGGTTCAGGCAGAACTAACACCCAGGACACAGAGCAGATGCATCGAATTCATAAAGAGAATGTCTGTGGTGGGAAAAGACTTTCTAAAAGGTGCCAGTGCTCTTTGGCCCTTTAGAGACTGGGCCACAGCCTCGCTCCTGCTCTCCACACCTTGTACCATTATTTAGCTGAGTTCTCTCCAACAGCATACCTGGCTGTAAAGGAAAAGCTCAAGCAGTCCAAGGGTAGACCCTGTGGTGAGGAGGGGGAAAGGGCAAGGCAGGCTGCAATCAGCAAAGCTGGGCTTCACCCAGAGGGCTGCGGGACAGCGCCAGTGGCCATTGAGGCCCTTGCACAATCCTGTGTTTGCAAGAGGGAACAGTGGCTCAGAGCACTTTGAAAACCATGACTTTTCTAACCTGTCTTGGGAAGCAGATGGAGCTTGGGTGGTAAACCTTTATTTTAATTCTCATTTGTGACAAGATGAGAATGTTTTCTGCTAGTTGCCTTAAAGAAAAGCAAGAAATGAAAGCAGACACAAGCTTTTCTAGCATTATTTGTTAATATTTTTTGGCAGCTGTACATATACTACTCTCTTGCTGTGACCATAATCGAAGCCTAATGTTGCTCCCAAGGAATGCTGTGGCAGTATTCCCACTGACTGCACTGCAAGTTGATTTGGGGCCTTTGTTTGGTCAAAGCTGTTCCAGATGGAGTCCAGAGGATTCCCACCCGGCATTCCAGCTGTAAAGAATGACTCTGCCTTTCTCTTCCAATAGTAGTTTTCTGGCTCCAGGTACAATTGACCTGTTAAGATCAACAGTGGAAACGACCCACTACCAATGAGCAGGATGACCCCTTGGGAGAAAAGGGTAATGCCACATTTTATTACCTGCATACCTGTCTAATCAATGTTAAGGTGGTTATATGCAATGTAATTCAGTTTAATGTTGTATATATTGAAACGGTTTCTGCTGGTCACAGGAATGTAGCTGCTCCTAGGATAGAAATATAATTATAGTACACCAGTGGAACAGATTTTTGAAGGATGTGAACACATAAATCCTGGTACTGGTGTACCCGCATGAAACCATACCAGGAGTATAATGCAGGAAAAATGTAAGCTACCCCAAAAGGAAATCTTACAATCACAAAAGGGAAAATTCTTTAGTTCTTCTGGGATCTTTAATGGTGAAAAATTGGTTAGAAACTTACATTTGCATCACACTTCATAAAGTATTAATATTTTCTGTCATTATTAGTGAGCTATTAGCCTAGCAGTAATTTTTGTGACCAGCTGAAGTGGGACTAGTAGTCAGATGACAGATGTGCAGAAACAGCAAGCTCTCTGGTACTTTCTATTTCAAAAATCACTGGTCACTTCTGAAAACTTAGGCTGCTATTATCATTATATATTACTTTGAAACAAAACTCTCCCTCCCACTCCTTTTTCAGTAACTCACTGCTGATCTATGGCTCTAATTTTGTAAGCAAACTGATGTTTGTTCATGCAAGTAGGACTTTTGGGCAAAGACTGAAAATTTAGGCCAGTAGAAAAATAACCACCCAAGTTACCACAACACCCAGCTTGAAACTTCGGTCCAAAGCATTTGATTTAAGAATACCATAAAGCTGTGCCAAGCTCTCAATTCAGATGAGAAGATTCACCAAATCACGCATTGAAGTTTTTCAAATCCATACTTATTAAGAAACTTCCAGGATAAGAAACTAAACTTTGTCCTCCCTTATGTTACAAGGCTGAGTCTGTGCAGGCCAAAGCCAAGCACCCTGATTAGTATTCTAGTGAGAAACACTGCGACACCCGTGAAGAATCCATTGGCACAAGGCACCTGCATGCTTGGATAAAAGATTTCTTGATGGGGATGGGTGCTGCTATAGGACAATGATACCTTTGGTACACACTGCAATCACCAGTTTAAGAATTTGTTTCATAAATTCAGGTTTTCTAGTTCTGGTCAATTTAGGCTTATAAACCTGATAGACATCAAACACATTATGACATCCAAACACTGTTAATGTTTTCTAAGAACAATTATGCTAAAATCTGACCCTTTCATTAAATTTCATTATGGTGTGCATCGAGGAACAATTGCACATACCAAGAAAACTTTTTAGGCATTCCTGTAACACATCTAATATTCTTGTGCATTGAATCAACAATCTGAGAAAAACAGCAGTTCTGACCAATTATGTAGAGAGGAAAGCAAAACCATTAATATACAGACTTCACTTTCTTTTGAATAATTGTAGATATACCTGTTTGCAGAGGTGCTTCATTGGCTCGGTTACTTTACAAGACTAGGAAATACATGTAAGCTTACAAAAGCTGACAGCAGGGGTTGTGGGAGGGGAACAACTCTTTTTTTCTGCGTTCAATATCATTCACTGAAATAGGCTTGTTTGCTTGTTTCTTAGTATCTTGGGAGCAATGATTAAAAACAAACCCAGCAATATTCTCTTGTAAGGTTCTGAACCAAATAGCCTTCCTCTGACTTCACCAAGATACTCAACTGGGCTTTGAGTAAAGTTGGTGATTGCCTCCAAGTGACACAGCAGTGACCCAGACCTTGCAACCAAGAAGTAGATATAACTGTAATGCCTTATGGGCTTCCAAACCCTGTCCAACAGTTTTGCCTTTGTTAACACACATTTCAACCTGATGAAAGATGGGCAAGGAGCAGAAAAAGCACACATACGGTATGTGATACTTTGGGTTCAGCAGGCAAATTTGTATGACATTTTCTCCCTTCCGTTTTCTCAGTGAGTGAGTGAAAGCTTGCGCATGTTTGTCAGACTGGCCCTCCATTAAATGTCTCTTCATGGAAATAAGGGGATATTTATGCACAGTGACTAATGAATGGATGCATTCCAGCATCTGCTATTGTGTATTTCCTGTAAAGTCATTTATTATTCTATCTAACAAACACAGTGTTCTTGGGTTGATGCTTAAGATTAATGAGGCATTTACTCCTATTCAAGAAACAAGTTCAGAAGACGCATTTTCTCCCATTCAGCTGTGCTGATAGTTTAATTAATGCCATTAATACATATAAGTCACCAGGAACTGTTTTATGGTAACACTGAGGAAAGCTGGCAAAGCAGGGAAATTTTAGAGGTAAAGCCACAACATAACAATTCCCTTTGTTTCCAGGTAGTATAGGATTCTCCAGACAGCGGGTGATCTTACAAACTACATGAGTAACAAAACCCCAAGATGTAATGAGCTGAGGTAATGACAGAATATCAGTCTTAACTCTCTGCTTGTGTGGGCTTAGTCAAATCCTTAATGTGATTTCACTACAAATTTATTTTTATGTAGATGCATGTCATATTTTCCCCCCCCCACCCCTAGTATTAGAGACAAAAAGAAAGAAAATGCCCTCTTATTGAAATGTAAGAGTTGATACTGCAGACCATAACCAATGTTATAGTTGATGGTTTAAAGATATATTAGGGGAATTTTTCAAAGTGTGTACAGTTTCACTGATATGACAGAAGGAATTTAATGGCTCTTTCAGTGCTCATACCATTTTTTTGCTCAAGTTTCTGCATGGTGCCTTTTTTTGTTAGGGATGCCTAATTGCCAGGCTCACTTAGGCCAGCACAGAAAGCCTGGTGCAAACTAAAATGTCACTGGGTTCACATTTCAGAAAGAGAGAACTGAAAAGTAAGGAGTGAGCATGGGAATATGCAAGTTTAAAGGAGGGGATAGAAAACAAAAATACAATGAAAAGGTGGCACTTAACAGGGCTTCACAACCCTGGTCCCAGAAGAAAACAACACAAAGGTACACCGCTCAGGCATCAAAACACAGGCCTTCTCACGCTGAAGTCTTATCTAGAGCTAAATTTTCATCCATAGACTTATGATTGGGTTTATCTCCTCCCTGTTGTCACCCAAAGTGATCATCTCATGACCTCCCCAGATGCATAGAGTATGCACAAGAAGCACTTTGAAGACATCATTCTTGCTGAAATAGAACAGCGGTGCAAGGACCAAATCTACTGCTGATTCAGACAAGTAAATGCAATAATATAAAGCCACATTACAGCTATAGACAGCTGCGTGCCAAGCTTCTAGAGACAGCGCGCTGGTTGAATTTGTTTGAACCTCCTAACATAACTTTTCTTTCCTCATTTTCAGTTTTTATCTCAAGGACAGATAACAGGAAAAGAAACTAACATAACAATGACAAAACTCCAAACCAAACAGCCTTTCAACATTATTTTAACTCTCCAAACAGGAGAAATAAACAAATCAAAGTACGACTGGCACTGCTCATAGAGGAGCACTAGATCTTAGTGTGCCCAGGCTGCTGGCAGCACTGTGCAGTGCTTTGTCCCCATACAGCTTTGCTGCTTGAGCTAACACCTTCTAAAAGCCACTCCGAGTCTGCAGTGGACAACTCCAGGTACAGGGATCCATGTTGAATTTGGTATATTGCCTGGTAGAACAAGGAACTCCTGGAGAGTTGTACAGACAAAAGCCCATTACCTGCTCTGTTTCCTTAAGTAGATCAACAAAGTCCACATAGCCCAATAGGATAAAAAAGGGAGACATTCAGGTCTTCAAGAAATATTTCTAAAACCTGTCCTTCAACAAAACAGTTTTGCTCATAGCGAAAATTCAATGATTAACAACAGAAGACTGTATGAACATATTTGTTACTTATAAAAACACCTCCTCTCCCCAGCTGTCCCAGCCAGAAGCTCTGAAATGGCCATAATATTGTAGTAAACACCTCAGCCTAAAGCAGTGATGCTACCAACAGGTGCAAGGACACGCTATGGACAGCTAGGGAGTAAGACCTGCTAGACAGGCATCAGGCATACAGACATCACCCATCCCTTATTGTGGGAGTAATACAGATAGAATTACACATCTTCTGCCCAGAGAATAAAATATAACACATCATCTAATTCTCAGTGTCATTAAAGACAACAAACCTATTATTTAAATTTACTACTCCAAGTTGTTTGTAAGAAGTTGGATCAACAGCCTCATGAAATGTAATATTTTTTCCTGCAAGGGTTTCCTAGTGCTTAGCTTGCAGCTGTTAGCATTGGATTTCAAGACACACTGTACTAAACTGTATTAGGCATGTGAAAGGACTTTCATTCCTCATTAGCTGCACATAAGAAAGGATTGTAACTTTTAAAAAGAACTAAGCAGCTTTGTAAAAAACTTGAATTTTGCTCTAACAAAAATCATACTTGTTAAAACTTTTTTTTTATTCCCAGCTAAACTATGCTACAACTCAAAGCAAATAAAGTCATCAGTTGACTCCATTCTATTAGAGGACAGCATTTAGAGAGAGAGAGGGGGAAAAAATAAATAAAAAACAGTCCAATAGGTCTTTGAACAGTGCTCCCTTGTCTGTCACATCAAGACAGGGCTTCTACTTCACACACTATTGACCATGAAAAGCAATCTTGCGACTTTTGAAGCCCCATCACAAAAAAAGGAGTGCAAGAGAAAACTTTTCTTGAAATGTCAAGGATGGGGGCCTTGCTGCTCTCATCTCCTATGATTAATGACTTGTGGCCTTATTGTGTAGAGGCTGCTAATTAGCTTCAGACTGATTAAGGCTGCAGAATGCAAAATTCAACTTGATAAACCTGGACAGCCTCTGTTCCCCACCTCAAACAAGCCTGGTGCAGAAACTCTGGCATCCAGTTTTGTGGTAAAAACATGCTCATTGGAACTAATGAGTCCAAGAGACTCTGGGCTCCACCTACTAGAAACTCGAACTGCAGTGTTTTCCTGTATAATTAGTTTTCAGTCCTGTCCTAGTTACCTGCTTTTTATCTAAAAACTTGCTTCACACGTTGAGTAAGCAGACATCATATACTAACAAATAATCAACACCATTTAAGATTTAGTTGAAAAGCAAAACAAAATAGCAGGAGAATACTTTTAATCTTCCATTATCCACTTATTAATAAATGAGAGCAAGTTCATTGTAATGCTTCTAAAGAATTGCATCTGGCCTTCTTGGATATTATTTATAGATGCATTTAAAAAGAGAGCAGAAAAGGGGCATTTCCTAATTTGTTATTGCCTAACGTTCTGACTACCTGCTTTTCTGGAATACATGCTGAATCCTTTATTTGGTAATAATCGCTTGCCATACCTATAGGGGTGGAAGTCTAGTACACAGGGAGTTTCAATTCCTTCTGCCATGACCTCCCTCCTTCTCTCCTCCCAGTCTTGGATTAAAGCTGCTTGTTAAATTCATCTTCACGTGGAAAAGCATTATATTCCACTAACACAGGAAGGTTGCAAATACTTATGCCAGATTTTTAACACTAACCTCATCAAACTGATGCACTACAACATAAGGCTGATTAGCTTAATAACTGATTACTCGTCCTCTGGGCACTAGCAACCAAAATTAGAAACTTTAGCAGCCCATATAACAAAGTAATATGAGCTTATTTTTTCAGGTACCTACAGTTCCAAGAAGGAAGGGGAAAAAAATAGTGTTTCTAGGCTAGTACCAAAGAGGGGAAGTTCCTTGGTTTTGGTGGGATGGATTAAAATGTTAATAATTTCCTCTCTACTGAATAATACCTAGATAAAAAGACCACATAAATACCTGTGCACAAAGATAAATTAACCAAATTATCATAGTTGAATTATTTTTAATTTCAAATATATACAAGTCTGAATGCCTTCAACACATGAGCTGCTTAAATTCAAGAAGCTTCCTTTCATGCTCTGGATTTCCCAGAGCATCCTTCACTTGTGCCACCCATAACTCACTTGCATTGCTCTACAACACACAGGGCACCTGTTACACCAGGTACTGCATGTTGTGAAGTGAAAAGACAGTCATGCTTCAAAAGAGTAAGTCCCAGTATTGCAAAAATACTTCCATACGAGTAACTGCAGCAGGCCTTGCCAAGGGGAGAGTTTGCAGGGGCAGTGCTAAATTTATGATGAAAGGCAACAGGTGGCCACTGGAAATAGTAATTTAAAGGACCCTGAGGTGACTGAGATAGACAATGCAGGGAGAGGACATCACCCACAGCCTGTTTCAGGTCCCCAACAGGAAGCCTAAGTTTATGCCTAACTTGAAGCATGCAAGCAATCCCTTTGAAGCCAGTAGTAACCAGATTTTTAAGTACTTGTGTGTATGCATTTATTTTCACTGTAATTATACAGCACATACACTGTGTGGTGTAAACACTAACAGACCAACCTCAGCATTCTGTAAGGTAGCACAGTTCCTCCGGCATCAATATATTGCTCAAGACCTGGGACTTAACTTATTGTTTATAAGCATTTTTCTATGCCTTACCCTGTTTCTTTTTTGCCTTGTTTTGCTTTCAGCAAGGCTCTTTGTAGTGTCATAACTCACAATCTTTCTAGTCAGACTTTGTTTATAAAACCTCGATTGTTCCAGAACAATGGAGTTGTGACCTGTTCAAAGGCAGGACTGCAATCAGGGCCCTCTCCGTACTTTCTCAGGGTGCACTTTGTGACAAAGTGAATAGACCACACAACCCTATTGATGTCAGCCAGGAGGGGGAAAATAGGCTCCCTCAATAAATCTCAACATAAATCTTCTTGCCCTATCTCACCATCTGTATGAATTCACCTAAAGCACAAAATTAATAAGCAGAACAAGTATTCCCAATCCTAAAAGACTGAAATACTGCTTGCAGACCAAAATGGATTTGTTTCATACTTAGGGCAGTTTTGGGGAATTCACAGGCATAGAAAGCAACAGGTGGAAACATAGCTTGGGCCAAGACAAAGTCAATGAGATTGACCCTAGCATCATGAATATGCTTCACTCTTCTGTGGCAGTTCCCCGCTATAAATTTCCTCAGTGGCAGATTTGTGGCTGCTGTTGCTTTCTTATCACCAATGACTTTGGTTTTCTAACTTTGCCTCCAATGTTACAGAACAATTATCCACACAACACAAGTGTTAGCAGAGAAACAGCCACAACTCTTTTCCCTATTTGAAAATGCCACATTTTGTAGTTCTGGATTTGAAGGTCAGGTAAGGGTTGCTTAGAAGAAGTTGAGGATGACCATGTCCCTCTTGAAATATACTTCTAGTCACTCATCAGTGGCACTCACCCTCATTCAGCTTTACTTTTTTTTTTGTATGTACGTTAAGAACATAAAGTAAGATAGTCAAAGAAATCACTGCAGAAAAGAGAAGTAAAGAGAAGGGGTTTCCTTAACTTTAGTGGAAAAAGCCTTCACAAATTGCCTAGGTGTATTCTAGGCAGTTAAAACATGTGCATTCAATATAAATTTTCATTATCATTCATGAAAGAAGAAAACAAAAAAGCCAGAGCAAGCACTAAAACAAGCAAACAAATGGAGCCTCCAACTTAATTGCGTAAGTGTTTGTGGGAACACTGAAAGCACTTCAGAGCAGTGCTACCTTTTTGTCCAGTATCAATACAGCTTCTAGCACAGCAGGGTTCCAGATTGTGACCAAATCTTTCAAACAGTGCAGCATTGAGCAACAACAGCATAAAACCAGCTAAAGCAAACTTATTTCTAAATTCAAATTATTATTTATGTTTTTAAGCATTCACTCCATTTTGACAGCAATAAAATCCTTCTGTAATGTATTCCATATGAGCAGACCATATCAAAGTGCTTTGTAACCAATTACTGGTTAAAATGTGAAAAAAGAAATTTAATTGTTATAATGGAAGGCAAAAGATCCCATCTCAGTCAAGTCCTGCTAGAGGGAAAATACTACTGTAAATTCATCAAGACAAAAAGCATGACAAAAACTAATTTTTTAAAATTATATTTCTGCTGAATCAAGGCATATTTATCATATATAACCTTATTTAGTAAATTCTAGGCAACTTGTTATATCACTGGTTAGAAAACACTTCAACTTAAAATGATTGTTCAGGTACCATTAGTAAAATTGCACACTTATTGGTAATACAAGCTATCAACGTCAGATCAACATTTGTAGATCTGTATCTGCTGACCTGATCATACCTACTCAATGACTAACCACTCTGAATGAGTGAAAAACTAAGAGGAGAAAACATCCCTGTAAAGCACTCACTTTGGATTTTCGTGACAGAAAATAAGGAGAGCAGGCAAATAGAGCTCCTCATGTGACAGACACATGCAGAGGACCGGCCTAGGGGTGAAGTAAGGCAGGGGAATCCACTGCTGTTTCTCCAGGACTTGTGACGATAAAAAGGAGTTGTCCGTACAGCACCTTTCATGAGGAATTCATTCATTTCTCTGTGTTGAAAATACAAGGAAAAAGAATGAGCAACCTAAAAAGAACCCAACTATGACATCCCTCCCCTCACTCCCTCCAAATAGGCAAACCTATTTAGAACATTCACAATCTACTTATTTAGTAGCACTGAAGTCATTAAGAATGAGTAAAAATTTAACAACATGCATTTTAAAATCCCACTTCTAGTAAGGCTAGAATAACTACGCTTTGCTCTGGCATAAAGCATTTTAAAAGGTACCATAAAGCAACCCTACCATGCACAGACAACGCCTTCGCTCCTGAGTAACATGTAAAATACTTTGTTAATCCACCTCACTGCTTTTATAGTCTGATGATTGGTTCAACAGCTGAGTATCAGCACCAAACCAATTCAGTTGTCCTCGTTAATGCCTTCATTCACTGTGGCTACAGGGCATAGGCTGATTGCCTGAGCACTGGTGGGATGACAACAATACCCAGCTGCCACCGCTCCTATCAGCAGATGACTTGTGGAAGGCTGTAAGGACAACTGGAGTTCAAGGGGAAGCTGGAGTACCACAGAAGAGGGTAAGATAGGGTGCAGCCAAGGGTACAGCTGCCCAGGCATCCCCATTTTGACTGAGATACTGTGTGTGAAGTTAAGTGTGGCATTTGAGAAGTGAAAATGCTTATATCTTCGTTACAGTTCGTGTGTCCCAAGCACGACACATCAGCCAGGTAGCTAAGGAGTCAGAAGTAACAACTTGAGAGATCAGAGTACAGAGGTGCTAGAGGAGGCTCGAGGGAAAAGAACTAGAGAACAGATTTGAGGATGTGAAGATCTGTGATGACAAGTCAAAAAATTACATTCAGGTTATGCATCTGTTTAACAAATTAAGATACCTGAAAACAGACTGTCTGAATACTATGTATTAAGTCTAATTACTGGACACCTGTAAGAGTGTAGTAGGGCCAACCAGGTTAGCATCAGAAATACTTATAGGTCCAACAGTGAGACCATCACAATCTCCAGACACTCTTGAGGCAATAATCATACAACAGTTTGGGTTGAAAGTGACATTTAAGGTGTTCTAGTTCTAACTCCTCTACCGTGGACAGGGACACCTTCCTCTAGACCAGGCTGCTCAGAGCCCCATCCAACCTGGTCTTGAACACTTCCAGGGATGGGACATCCCCAACTTCTCTGAGCAACCTGTTCCAAACACTATGTCTTGTTAGACAAATTAGGTATAGGGGCAGCAAACTTTTGAGCATACAAACTCTTGTTTGAAGGCATGAAGGACATAAAAATCAGTTACATGGGCAAACCTGGCTTCTTGGCATTTTGGATACGATGCATAAAACTTCTGAGAAATAAATTTCCTATTGCACAATATAAACCAGCTCTCCCAAGCTGGGTCATAACTGATTGATAGACATCCAGAGCTTCTACTTCCACTTAACAACTAGGAAATTATTTTCAGCAATTTATGGTGTACTACAAAGCTACCCAAACAAAAAACACTGTGTGTTTTAGAAGCTGTATAAAAATTCGTGCCCTGGGATGTGTGTGGGAAATAACCAGTACTTAAAGTTGGTAATTAAAATTATTAATAATAGCAAAAAAATATATATCCAGTCTCCAAGTACATCATCATAATGCTTAATAATTGATTGTAATTGTAATAAATACTAATGAATTCATTTAGAAAGTAATGTAGCTTTATATGTTTGTTCACTTTCCTAAGAAATACTTTTGTTGGTGTTATGTGAACAATTCAATAAACAAAAATAATTTATAATTATTTATTATTAGTTTCAACACTTAATAAAAAGCAGTTGTTTGACATAAATACCAAAGCAATCTTCAGAGCACATCTGTGTCCCCAGCAAGCACTCAGTCTGGCTTGTGAGTCCTTTTACCATCTGTGAGCCTGCAGGATAAAACTGCACCAGCCAGCTGAATGCCCCAAACAGCAGAATGAGCAGGCCTGCAGGGAGGACCTTGACCTAACCTGGGATTTACCAACATCCAGTCTGTCTATCTCCAGAGCCAAACATTTCCACTGGGAAGAGACGCAGTCACTCCTCAACAAGAAGATCATCCCTCCATACTGAGTTAGTAGCTCTGAATAATCTCTGCCACCCCTACCCAATTTCCTACCTTTCTGAAGGCTGTCCATATACTGCTTCGTCTTCTAAGACAGCATTCCTCTTCCTCCATTAACTTTGCTAGGGATGCAAATATTTATGACAGCTTTTTCAGCTCAGCTGTTTGATTCATCTGTGAAGGTTATTGGGTACTACATTAACCTCTTTTGTGCCACTTGGGATGCGTTTCTCCTGCCACACTCACATTCCTGATGTGGAGCATCTCTCGGCAGGAGTGGCAGTAATAAGCAGGGCAATGCCCTCTGTGGAGCTCCAGGAATGTGACTGCAGGCGGTTCCTGCAGGGCAAGGGGACACAAATCTCCTGCCCACTGTGGGCTCAGAACTAATGTTGAGGCCAGCTGGTCACCTTTTCGCTGTGCACACTGAGAGGGAGATGCCCTGCATAAGAAACGCAAACCTGTGATCCCTGGCTCTAGGATTGAGGTGATTATGTGACCAGCACCATTCTGCCTAGTACCTGGAATTGAATCAGGACTGGACCAGGTGTTGTCCCTCTAGGCACAAAAGATCACATCTATTACAGCACTAGTAGGGATGGTGGTGAGGCACGTGGTAAATAGGCCATGTCAAAACTCTCTCTTCCTAAACCTGTCACACGTGGATCCCCACTCCTGACTTCTAGGGTCACCTCAGAAGGCCCAAACTGTGCCTGAGTCACACAGTGGCCTGCACGCCCTTGCCCATGCCACTATTATGACCAGCTGACAATGCCTTTACAGTACTGTTTTATCTGATTCATCTCCCAGCTGCTCATCTTCCTGATTTATGCCATCAGCACCAAAGCCTGATTAGCAAACACAACAAAAGGAAGAGGATTCACACTGTCTTTCTAAGGTTTATGAGTGCTGGCACACCTTTTTTATTTCTATGAACTTGAAATCCTGGGCACTGCATCTGCTTTGTGAGGCACCTCCATGGTGTTTAAGGATAGCTAGTTGTCCTCTTAATTAAAGGGAATTACAGATCTGACTCAGAAGATTCAGTACACACAGTATAGGTTGTTGTGGGTCAAGGAATAGACCTTACCTCAGCCCAAAGCACAGAAGTATACTGAGAACTTTCAAGGACACCACTAACTAATCGGGTTTTGATTCCAAGCAAAAGACAAAGTCCTGGGATGGCAGTAGCCAGGCCTCTTCATCTCAAGAGCAGTGTGACAAGAGATGGATATTATCCTAAGTTCTTCCCCTGCTCTTTCAAAAGAGTAGGTCTTGATACAATCACCAAAACCTCACAAAGAGTCGCAAAATTTACCACCTCAAGGTGCCTCAGGGGGTATTGCAATGCAGTTGTTGCAAAAAGGAGGAAGCTACCCCAAGGAGCTCAGACCTGGGACAAGCTTTTACAAATGCATGGCTGCCATTCTGCTCACACCTTTGCTGTAAATACGAAGCTCTACAGGATGAGGCTAAGAGCTGGGCTCTGTGGCTGACTCACCTAGCAGACACAGACCTCCTGTGGGCTGTGCTGAGAGAGAAACATAAGGAGTAAAGGGATTATACTGTGTTGTAGGTCGAGAGCCAGTTTTGGTGGAGTGTTAATCTCCAAGAGTATCATTGCCAAAGTCACTCCTTAATGCAGCAGTTCAAGAGACAGCCGCTGTCTTAGGACCCGAGGCTAACCTATTTGATGTCACACTACAAGTACAGCAGGTGCTGGGTTTGCAATGTATATTTGATGTCTAGTGTTGAAAAGTGAATTGATTGAAATGCTGTCAGGCTGCATTTTGAATGATTGCACTACTAATGTCACCTAGAGGCAACTTGATGGACATTCTGCCATACACAGAATACAGTAGGGTGGAAATCATCATTTGCAAATCATCACCTTTGAAAGTACAACAAGCAATTCAACTGAAAAAAAAAGAACTGGAAACATGTTGAAGAAACATTAACCTGAGGAAGTGAGCAAATCAGGAACACCAAACATTTAGGCCCATGGATTTCTCATTATGGGAATTTTCAGCCAACTGTATTTCTTTTAGGGTGTTGCATTTCAAAACCTGTGTTTTATTTGATAATGTAATTCTACCACAGGAAATCTAATCAGTTTGTCTTCTAAGTTTTTAGTGATATACATTTGGGGTTTTGTTTGTTTATGAAAGTAGTTTTACAAAACCTGTCACTATATATAAACGTGACAAAACGAGTAGTAGAACACTGGCATATTTTTTAAAGATATGGGGATTTAGCTAACTAATTCACATTTAGATTAATAAGAGCTTAGTATTTAAATTCTGTAGTTGATCATATAAGTCACCTATATTTCCTTGCCCTGACACCAGCCTGGGTTAGAGTTTATAAACATTCATGTTATAGGATAGAGGTAGGGAAGATTTCCTCATTTCCAGTGTCTACTATTCTCCATAAAAGTAGAATTCTGCAATTAATTTTACATCGATCTGGAGATTAATTTTAGCAATGTGGTAAAACCATTGGCTTATATGTGCTCTCAGAATCAACACACCAGAAAGAGGAAGAAGCTGGACTAAGGAAACGTAAGTATTTCACCACAGTCATCTACTATTTTGAGCTTATGTTAGCTAGTCAGCAATAATGCTGAAGCCTTTCTTCAAGTACTCTTCTATCAGATTTTCTGAGAAATTTGGTATGAATTTACTGTGAGTGTATTCTTCTAGAAAACAACAGAAACTATGATCCAGGCTAGATGTTCAACTGTTTCATTTAAAAATGCTGTGGGGTTTTTCTTCATATGCCAGTGTATTTATATATATCCCCAAAGATATTATGCGCTCCTTGAGCATTACAGAACACAGCATCTCATCTAGAAGAATATTTCAAATTCTATATAAATTTGGCACCACACCAGGGAAAATCTATCCCTTCCGCTAACAAATGGGGACAGGAAGCCATTTTGAATCTGCACAAAGTCACACAGCAAGATAAAGAGTTCTGTGTCTACTGAAAAGAAAAAGATTCCATATAGAAGCAGCAACTGCTCATACAGTTGGAAAACCAAGTAGAATCAGGAACAGACTCCTTCTCCAGCCCCTTGAAAACCCATTGCTTATGGTACCATGTGTAGCAGTGAGATGTTCAAGCAGACACTGCCTTTTTTGAGCAAGGAGCATGGAACAGGGCCATGAAAAGGCCAGACCTTGACTAAAGGCAGGCTGTCTGGCAGCTCTCCTGCTGCACTGCACATGAATGCTAAGTGGGGCCACTCATCAGGGAGCAGAAAGAGAAGGGCTTCTCCAAGGAGAGAAAAAGCTGGGAAATGAGGGTAACTTGGAGGGTAACTTGAGTGAAGACCCACATTGCCTGAAGAGGACCAGGCTGGTGGTTGTAATGGGGTCCACTGACAGTGCCAGACTAGGTGAGATAAAGAGGCAATGGCAGCATCCTCCCAGGAAGCACAATCAAGAGAGGAGGCTGAAAACGGGTTTGTGACACAGGTCTAAGGTACACATGGGATAAAGGACAGGAGACAAAGTTACCTTGCAGGGCAGGACTGGAGTCCACCCCAGAAAGCCAGTCAGCAAACCAGAGCAAGGGCTGGATGGCACTGGAACACCTGTAACTTGGCTTAGGGCACCAAGCTCACCGCCCAAGGCTGAGTCAGCCTGGACCTACAGGCAAGGGCTGTGGGACAGGGCCTCAGGTGAGCCTCACCAGAGCTCTTAAGGCCAGTCAGGGCCTCATACAACCCAACCTATACCTTGGAAGGAGATGGGAGTCTAAAGCCCTGTTAAAGCAAGAAATGTTGCTGCTTTACCTTTTAATAAAAATATATACCCGCTCTTATGCTGAAAGGCTGTCCTCTGGCCAACAAAAGATCAGGCATTTCTTCAGCACCTGATAAAACCTACCATATAGGCATGTATTGGAGCAAAAAATGTCCTGCTCAAAGGGTGATGGGCAGTCTTTTCTCTTACTTGTCTGCTGTGTAGACTGCAAAAATCAGTTTAATGAAGAAAAGTTTAAATATATAAATATTTACATAAGAAATAGACCAAAAAGAAAAGTACCCAATATTGTCTCTAAATTGAGCCTTAAACCATTAACTCCTATTAAAAATTGGGTAAAAGTCTTAAATGAGTAAATGGTAGGCTCTGTAGCCTGTGTGTCATTTTAAACATAAACAAAATTGGTGTCTTCTAAGGGAATCTTTCAATATTTAGAAATTAGCAGGCTGCCTGATTATTGAGAATTTGTATGCACATTCTTTTCTTTCACTGATCTGCTCTTTCAGCATCAGGAATGGTAACACTCTGGGAATTGTTTACCCAAGATCAGCGTGGTTCAAGTGTTACTTAGCATCTCAGTTAGCATTTCTCGGATTTTAAATGTTTAGTCCTTGGGGAGAAGTGAAAATGACAGCAGGAAGAACCTGGAGTACTAAGTCCTGCTGAAGCTGGCACTTGATGACAGGAGGGGAATGAACACACCAGGCACTACATTTTATGATAGAGCAAACAGGGAAGTTTGTATTAGATTGTATCCAACTTCTGCTGTATCTTGAGCACATCTGAAAGAAAAGAAACAACTGCCGAAAGTTACAGGGTACAAAAGCAAGAAGAGTGCATGGAGAACAGGAAGTTGGGAATATGCGTAAAATGGAAATAAACAGTAGAGGGGAAAAAAAGAGACTTGTCACCTCTCACATGAGAACTATTTTAAGTGATGGCTTTGCAGTTCAGATGAGAAAGAGCTTGTTCCTTCCTCCCTTGCCCCCAGGCCCACCAGAGGGAGACACTTCGCCTAGGGGGGAATGGCTTCGGCATCTGATGATCTGAGCCTGATGTCAGAAAGATGAATAGAGTAATTTTCTCTGAAGTAAAACAGGCAACAGGCAATGAAAGGTAGGATGTGTGGTGGTAGTGTGCAAATTCATCTTTGGTTGGCCTACAGTATTAGAAAGGCACCCACCACAGGAGGAAGTGATATCCCATAAGAAATGCTAAGAGCCATGGATTCATGTTTGCAGAAAGCTGACATCAGGTTGTTTCAGAGCTGTCAGCCCTCTGTGGGCAAATTGATCGATCCATGGGTACAAGCACCCCAGCTCTGAGCACTTATGCAGAGTTTGGACACACAGACACTGGCTAACATCTGCCTGACCCTGCTGTAGGCAACGTGCTTCCAAACCTACAGAGATGTTCCATCCGGTCAGGGTCCTGCTGTCCTAGGCAGTGTTCCTGAGCACAAAGAGTGGACCTTTATTTCCTGCTGCCATCACTTGCCATCGATCAAAGCTACAGCAGAGTGATAACCCATTGCAGACCAGAAAGGCTGTAATACACTCTTCCAGGAAGACAAATGCTTTCTGAGGCTTACCTATAGCTATAACATAGCCTTCCATCCGTCCATCTGTCCCCACACTTAGAAACAAGTTGGCTTCATAAGGATTCAACAGCAACAGACAGCTTACTCTCCCTTCCAGATGTGCTACTCTCTTCCTCAGTAGGTCAAAGTCCTCTCCCCATACTGCAGCCATTTCTGGGAAATGCTACCGGGAAGAGGAATGCCTGCTTCTCCTGTGTTACCTTCACAATATAATTGTAAATCTGCAACACTCTGAGCAGGCCGCAAATTCCACAGGCCAAACTGTAAACACTGCAGGAATTCGAAGTCCTTGACATTTCATGGAAAGCAAAGCTGTGAGACTGAGGTTAACAAGCTAAAGGCTAAGTTAAGATATGTCTACCAGCTCCTAAGAAGGATCAGTTCAAATAAGGAACTGCAGTCACAATTTCCTGCTTGATTGTCACTTTCTTCCAGTGAAGAAATAGTCTGCAACTGGCCCTTGTCAGGAACAAATTACTTTCCCTTCACTGCCAAGTCAGCTCCACATGCCCTGCACAGAGGAGAAGCAGCACTGCAAAAAGCCAGTTTTCCCCAGAGGTTAGGAACTACACAGGCTGGTAATCTGTACAGATCATTTTAAAGGGGTAACTTATCCTGCATTTACTGAGAGCAGTATAAAGGACTAAGTGAGAGTTTTGTTCTAAATTAATTGAAAAAAATCTGCCATGCAATATTTTGCATAGGAATTCTCATCAATGAGAATTTTTTATCCCCTGAGAGCGAGCTTCAGGGAGAGCTAAGACAGAATCTAAATCCAACCATAAAAGAAATGTGGTGAAAGCATATTGGTATTTTAGCTTATGTTCTCAGATAGAGCCAATATGTACAAATAAAAAAAAAAGAATTAAAATTAATTATAAAGAAAAGTGTTTTGTGACATACTATTTTCAGACTTCCAATTTGTTTGCTTTGAGTGTGGGCAAGACACAATGAGCATTCTGCTTAGGCCTTCCTCACTTCATTCTTTCAAAACATGTTATGTGTGTGAGGAAAAGGGAAAATCATCAACAATGAGGGTCCCAAGTGCAGGGTACTCACACTGGAGGGCCATTTGGAATTTATTCTATGGCACAGTCTAAGAGTCCTTATTCAGCACTTAAAATCAATGGTAACTTCACTGAGAAAGGCACGTCTGTCAGAGTTCAGGACTCTGAGGAAACTGTTTTAAAATACTGAGAATATCACTAAAGCAATGATGTAAGCTTTAAATTAATTCCATTATCAAAAAGACTTCACATGTAGATTTCCTAGTTTCTCAGTTAGGAGGCGTACTTTGATGCTTTTTTTTTCTTTGTTCAGCCTAAATGAACTTTTTATTATAACTGCAAATTAACTTTAGTGCATCTATCATACTTCAGTAAGTCCAGATTTGGACAACTCTTGACTGCTTACTCAAGTCTCTGGACTCCTTCTCTCCTAGGCAAAGTAACTTGATCCGTGCATCCTGTTGATTCTTTCAATGTGTAAAATTAGCACTGTGCACGCACGCTTCCTCTACCTGGGATCATGCTCCCTGACAGAACCAGGGGCTGCACTCAGGCACAAAGGCCCAACTGTTGGGGTTTTTGACAGGAGAAACCAGAGATTTTTATCTTTAACTTTAGATACAAGGAAGAGATTCCATCCCACTCTCACACCCAGAATATGTGACAAGTACCATTTTGTTCAGCTACATGCTGAAAATGGCAACATGGTTTGTAAGCACAGCTGGTGGCACCCATCCCCATGTACAATTAGCAGTACCCATGGCTCTGAAAATTCCAAGCATGGTAGAAGCTATGTGGCGGTCACAGGACTGCACACTTGGAAAGGTTAAAGAGAATCCCCCAGCCTCTCATTCCTCTCCTCCTCCACTCTTCCGTTCTCGCAAGGATCTCTTGGGACACCCTTGCTAGAAAAACATGTCAGAAAGCGGAAGGCAACCCAATGGGAAACATCAGTGAACCTGCATTTACTTTATTTAGAAATGACACCCCATCCCTGTCCCTTGGGGCAAAACTTCTTTTCTAGACATGACCTCAGAGATGTGCTACATGCACCCTGCACAATTTATCACCATGCTGCCTATAATTAGGTTTGTTAACATACAGCCTAGTGCAGTCTTGTTGACTGGGAACTTAATCAAGTTACTATTGAGTTCTTGTATGCATTGCTTCGGGTGACTGTTTTACTTGTAGAATTATAGCTGTGACCAACGTGAGGAAATTAGCTCTGGACACAAGTTTTTTTACTTTTTTTTCCCCCTACATGTGAAAATATTTAGCAAACAGTGACAATGATGGAAAACAGTAGGAAACAAAATGTTCTACATTAGTATAAAACATGAAAAATGCAGCAAGGACCCTCAGTGGTACAACATGTGTTATGCTGGCTGGCAGTCCATTAGGCTTGATAGACATTTCACTTACCTAAGTCAAATATAACAGTCTAGTATTCATTAATATAAGAAGGGGGTTGTGGAATCAAGCCTACCATCTGGTTAGAACGACAGAATAATCTACAACTCATGATTAGGTCTAAGGAGTGGAATTTCACTTTAATCTTTTTCATTGCTCGAAATTTCCATCTGCGCAGTACGGCACATCATTTTTCTTCAAGACAAATGTGCTGTTTTTCATGTTCCAAAATTAGATCAGAAGAAAACGATTAATCATGTCATGGCCTGGGAAAGGAAACAAAGCCCTGATATTTCTCTCTCTCTCTCTCTC
>VZTI01005243.1:1903534-1921383 GCA_013397865.1 Struthidea cinerea | reverse complement strand
CTCTTTGCAAGGTCCTTTCTTTCCCTGCCTCAATTTTCAACACAACTTTCAGAGATTCACATTGTGGTGGGCTAGAAACACTCAGAAAATAGGAATCTAAAATAAAGATGCAGCTTTGATTTGCATGGCTGTTTTTATTTTCCCCTTGCCTCTCCCCCACCCCCAGTTTGCCACTTCATCGTTTCCTCCTTCTCTCTCTCCTTCTCCACCCCCTACCATGTGCCCCCTGGCACAGGACGACAGATGGTGACCTGTTTGCATGTGACACCATAACTGAATCTAAACTCAAGGAAACAAGTCACCGGGCTGCAAATTAGTGAGACCACACAACTGTCAGGTGGCAGTCCCCTTTGACAGTTGTAGGCCATTATAGGAACATTGATGTTTTCGCAGTGTGACAAAAAGGAATCCTTTTTGCAGCAGACCTGTCTGTCAGCTGGCTCTCAAGTCATAACAAATCCCTGGCACTCAGCTGAGGCTGAACATTCGCAGCGTCAGGAGGATGATAAATGACCTGCAGGGCTTTGAAGTGCCTTGGCAGTTCAGATGGGTCCGCAGTGCTGACAGAGAAATATACACAACAGCGTAACCAATAATGAGAACATTAAACATTCCTGCTTTGTGACAGGCTGACAGAAAAACCCAGCCTCACATCAATCATCTGTGGAGATATAACCTTGACAATTAGCCCCCTCTCTGATACTCAGAGTAACCCTTTTTTTTTTCCCTTTCCCCACCTCCTTTTTTTTCCTTTGGCCTGGCTTATCTTCCCTGATCTTTTTTTCTGGAATGGCAGAGAGGGGAAAAAACAGCAGAAAAAAAAATTCTGACATCAAAAACGATCTCTTCCTCTTCCTCCATGCAAAAATAAAATATGCCAGGACAAAGTTTATTTGATGGACTTCCACCTATTTCCCTTTAGGAGAAAGGAATATATTTTTTGCCCTATCTACCAAAGCATCTGTCACTACAAATACTCCTAGCAGAATTTTGTTTACATATTATGCTTATTTTGTTCCTTAGGTTTTTTTCCTTTCCCCAACTCTTACATTCATATCAGTACATTCTGTTGTCAAGCATCATTTCCACTTGTAAGAGTGAGATGATTAAGCACACGACTGTCCCCTTGTTACTGTATTCCAGGATCATTCAATAAAACAGATAGAATCTCAGCTTCTTCCCATAACCTTGTGTTTTCTTTTTTTTGTTTTTTTTTGTATGTGCCTGTACTGGTTCCCCATTTTTTAAAACCCTCTACAGAGAAAAAATAATCTTCAAAGGACAAATGAAAGGTGCAGCTAATATTCCTGAAAACTAAACACTTTTAACAACCCCCCTGGAATCAGTCTCTCTGAAAGGCAGGGATGCATCCTGATCTTGAGGACACTCTCCCCACTCACAGGGAATTTCTCTTGCTCTCCCAAGTGTGGGATCAGCCGAAATTCCTCCTGATATACATGACTGACTTCTTGCCATGGCTCTCTTCTGACAGCAGAGGCATTCAAGCAGTGGGGTCAATGGGAGTGTCTGTGCTCTGTGAGAGGTGAATTAGGCTTCTGGGCAATTTCTCCACTCCATCCCGGTGGCCTGGAGTCTCCTAAGTCACTAATTCAATCCCACAGAGAGGTTTCAAAGGAGTCTAAGCACCCTTGGGAAATAGCCTCAATCATAAATGAGGTTCAAAATGGCATTTGTTGCAGAGGTTTTCATCTGGAGGAATGTCAATAATGTAAAAAACCCAAAACTTTCTGTCACTGAATTAGCAGCAAATCCTCTAAGGTGTGTTATGTTCAGGTCTCTGTCTCCCTGTTTCCAAAGGAATTTCTGTTTCCCTTATGCAATGACAAACATGCACTCTTGCTCTCATCAAGTACAGCACAGCTCAAATACTTTGATGTGAAGTGTGGTTAGTGAAACAGATTTACACACAACCAAGCACTTGTAAATTAAAAAAAGCTGTGTTTCTAACCCTGAAGTAAAGTCTGTCCCCAAGGTCCATTGTCCTACACACATTTTAAGATCCCTGTGCAATGCTCGTGTAGTGGAAAGAAGATAAAAAGAAGAACAACATGCAAGGCCTTCAACCTTCAATACAGTTATAGAAGAGCCAGCTACAGACCCAGATGATGCTACTGAAATGATATATTCCAGAGTCTGTCGGCTGAGTCCTGCTGCTGTCAAAGTATGTCCTGTGCACGTAGCCACAGCTGTTGACTTCACTATTAGAAGAGGTCAGCATGAAGGAGAAAAGAAAGTTATTAGAAAGATGATCAACAGTAAGTGGCAAAACCTGTTCAGCAATTGCCTGACCTCATTTTTACTCTGATCATACTATTCTGTTAAAAAGACAAACCATGAAGTGCCTTTTTCATAATACAGCAATGGACGATTGGACTCTGCAGTACCATGAGGAGCTATTTCACTCCCAGGTAAGTATTTTTAAGACACTGGGCTGACAACAATTGAAACAGAAAACTTCTCTTTACCTTCATTACACCTGCTTAGTGGCTACTGACTGACTGTCACAGCACACTGGAAACATACTGTGTACCACATTGCATTCCCTATGTGGAGGATGTGGAGTCAGACATTGTGGTTGCTATGTCCTGCTCAGGCTTTGGAAAGCCCAGATGTGGTAGTACTTGCCCACTGTGGGCTGAGGCTCCAGCAGAGCCAGGCAGTGAAGGACTAGAAGTGTCCTCTCTTTCCTCTGGATCTGAGACTGGTGTCTGGTGACAGATGGACATCATTCAATCTTTGGTTTCTCTACTGAGAGAATGAATTTCCCAAAGACTGATTCATTAGCTCATTAAACATACCAACCTGTTTGTTTTGAACCTGTCTCACAGAGGACCTTTTCTCACCATGATAGCTGGTACCAAGGAAAGGGTGCTCTCAGCCTGTGTACTGTATCTGTGGGATCTCTCATGTGCTTGATTTCAGTCTTGTTTCACACACCTTCAAAGAAATTGCCACACCCCACTTTTTAAATTGCTGCATATATGAGTTCTAGGCCCGCCAGACAGGCTGGATAATGCCATCTCCTCTGCAGATAGTAACTCACAGTGGGGGAGCGACATTCATGGTGCTCCAATCCCCTCGTGGTCAGTCTCTGGCCAAAGCAAGTATGATTTCTGACCTATGAACACTGAGGGCCCAGAAAGTATTTCTTCCCACTGTCCTAACCCATTCCAATATGATGCTTTATGGCCTATCCGACAGTATCATCAGTAACTATATCTGATGACAGAATCTATAGAGGATTTTTGTAAGATACATGTGCAGAGTAAATGAACACTTTTGTCCCTGCAGCTTTCTCCCCTTCTACCTGCTTACCCACAGAAGAGGACAGACTGCTTTTCATACTTTCCAGTGAGGAGATGGATGAAAGGTTTGCCCTTGACCACCAGACAAGGAGATTCAGGCCTTTCACAACTAACGTTAGAGTTTCCCTGGTAGAAGACCATGGCTGTAGGAGTGGGTGGATGCATTCAGATCCCACCCTAACAGGCCTCTCAGTGGAAAGGGGTGAAAGGCCTGAACCATTTGCTGAGAAGATGGTAGAGGTAGGGTGTAACCACTCACTCCTTTTCTCCTGATCATGTTGGAGGACTGAGCAAGCATCTGACATGTCAAAGGTTGGTGAGGCCAAAACTGGACTGAGATAACTAGGCATAAAGCACTTGTTATCACAAAGGCTAAGGAAAGGAAGAGTCTAGAGAAGCTATTTGGCTCCTCTGCCATTCAGGTAGCCATCATTTGTGTTGTCTGTTTGATGAAATTTTTAAGAACCAAATTTTGCTGAAATTATCAAATCACTTACTCTAATCTCTTGGGCCATAGTTCTTACTCTGATATTTTATTTGGCTCACAACCTTGAGCTAATCACCACTCCCTGCCTCAGTTTCCTCACAAACAGGATTCATTCAAATTACATTCACCTGAACAGCATGCTGTAAAATTTAATTAAGCCCTGAAAAGCACTCTGCAATTGTGAGATGAAAAGATGCCATTAAAGGCTTCTAGTATTATATTTCACTAAGACTTTCAGAAATATTTTGGATGGAGTTAAAGAGAGAAAATAAAAGGGAAATAAATCATAAACGTTGCAGAATAAATGCTGCCCACCCCTTCTTATCTGTAACTCGCAAGGCATATAGATTACATCTAAATAATCCTTTGTATGAAAAACTGTCCATACATTTGCACGCAAGATGTAAGGACAATGCTGGGTTTATATGAAAGGGAATATACATGTTTCCTTGCACACCCTCAGTGAAGTTAAAGGGGTTAATAAAATATAAGTTGAGATCAAAAGAAATCTGAGGTGACACTTTGGCCTTGAGGCCTTCTCTTGGCTGTGGGAAAACAGACTGAGGCTGCTCTGCAACCCAACCTACAAGCTGAAGTACAATTAGTGGTGTTTTCAGACTGCATGTTTTTTTTCTAGCTTAAATCTGTAGAGATATAAGCATATGCAATGAAAGCACTATGAAATAGTTTTATCAGTAGAGAATTACTAACAATGTTAGAGACAATTTGAGAAAATTGAAAGCTATGTAATTAGAAGATTATACTCAGCCAGATCAGAACCACATATATTAAAATCGTAATTGTTAAATGCACTCAAAAGGGAAGGGCTTGGTGCATGTGTGCAGCTGCAGTGTCATGCACACATCCAAAGGACAACTGGAGACAGTTGGCCTTTCATCTTTTGACTCAAGACCTTCCCAAGACCTCTGCATTACAGCACGGAGAAGCACACACTCTATCAAACGTCGTTATTTACATAACACATGGCAGGGAGTGGTTATGGAATAAATCAATACTTTGTGATATTTGTTACAAGCCACATGGCAGCTGAGCATTTCTAAGTCCTTACCCAAGGTCTGGCTTGAAGGGAGCTTATTACAGCTATATTAAAATTGCCTAGTAAGTGAGGTTACCAGAGAAATGTACTGAGCCTTTTTTTTTTCCACTGGAGTGTAGCCTAGTGAGGGCAGGGCTTTCATTTACAGACGAGCTCCTGATCTGACCCTCTTCAGTGCAGACTCTCTTCTGTGCAAAAGACCAGCAGATCTCCTTTGCCAGCTGCCCCCTCACAATAACACTGATTCCTAAGCATAGCTGTGATTTCAGAGGTGGACAGTTGTCCTAGACTTAGTGTTATAATTCTTAAAAAAACCCACGTAACTGTTCACTACAGAGACTCTGCCCGTGCAGACCCCTGCTTGGAGACAGCAGTGTGGTGCACAATGGGAGAGTGCTACCCTCTTCCTAGAGGTCCCTTGGCCAGGAGGTTTTACGTGAAAGGGGAACTTCAGAGGACAATGAAGAAGTGGGTGCTTACCTCTCTAAATTCAGTATATGAGGAGCCTGGACCTAGCTCACACATGCAGGCTAGATTCCTGAAGTTTGATTATGTAAACCCTGCATATCTCCCACAAAAAGCTTTGGGCTTCATGACAAGCTTTTGTACAAACAGCACCATTTCTGGTTTAAATCCTATCTGACCATCACTTTTCTGCGGTCTTGTAAATTACGTTTTGGTTAAAAAAAACACAATCAGGAAACCCAACTAACCTCTCCAGTTTCATTCTGCCAAAGCATATTTATTAAAATCTCCAGTGTGGTGAAGACTGTTTTAGAACACTGATGGTGCTTAAAATACAATGTTATCAGTTCCAAACACCAGAACAGCACAACTGTCAATAAGCTGCAAATTCCCTGGGAAAAAGCCCACCCTTTCTTTGCTTTTGCTCAGCACCTAGCACCTGATTCACAATTAGGCCGTAATTGGAAAATACGATTCACTATAGTGGAGATATAGACATTAAATAGCACTATAAAAATCACTAAATAAAAAATTTCTCTTCAAATGTAACAGACAACTTGTGTAAAACCAAACACAGTAAACAAAGTATCCAATTATGTTCTTTCTTCTATATTAAAAATATAGGCAATCACCAAAGGTAAAGAAGAGCAAGCGGATCAAAGAGATGTGACAGCCCAGTACAGAATCTCCACCAAAGTCAAACAGGCACAGGAAAAAATAATCTCCAAGAACCATGAGGTTGCATGAAGCACTAACAAAGAGGTTGCATAAGGAACTTGTTACGCTCTTACTAAACTGCCATACAGCTGAATTAAAAAAAAAAAAAAAATCTATGTATGATACATTAAACATTAGTAAATCATTTAATGGAAAGTCACCTGAAATATTCAACTATGTTTAGATGGTAGCATAAAACTGGGTCTAAAAATTAAAAATTCAGCCTTTTCTTTATTCTACTGCTCAGAGTTCATGCATTAGTTATCTGCTTCCTCAGCTACATTAACACAACTCTTTTTTTTGGTCTCACAGCCTTCTTACTCCATTTTTTTGAAATGGCCATCTCAAGTATTTTTTCTCTTTTCATGCTTTTCTCCCTGGTTTCCACTTATAAATCAAATTCAAACCACTGTTTTAGAGCACTACAAAGCACTGCCCTTGGACCTCTTTCTTTACCACTGCTTTCACTCATCCTGATCCTTAAAAGAACTATCAGGCTTGCTTGGACTATCTGCGTCTTCTTTCCCTATTGTAGTCTTTATTTTTTCACCTATGACATGAAGCATGTTTGTGACAGCTTTAAATTCACTTTTGCTAGATGTTTCCTGTAGAAAACTCACATGTGCTATTGCACAACCATGTCCCTATGCCCTAATTATGCTGTTTCACACCTTTGAGGTGTCTGTAGATGAAGCCTTTCAGAGCAAAGAAAGCATTAATTGACGTCAGCAATTTCTGTCGAGCAGTCTTAAGTACATCCACAGTGTCATATACACTAACCATGCATAAACCCCGAAGAACAAATGATTTGAGGGAACTACCCCTCGGGAAATTTGCAGAGACTGTGTTAAACTCAAGTGATGTTCAGTAATATTTTAAAACCACTAATCAGGTGATATAAAAAGTTGATACAGTAATTAAATTTGCAGAAGATGCTAAATTAGGAAGTGTTGCAAACACAAGCGAAGACAGAGAAATAATACAAAAGACCTGAAAAAGCTTAGAAATAAGAGCAGGAAATAACAAAATGAAATTCATCCAGGAAACATATAAAGGTACCATACATCTGGGGGAAATATTTCAAAATTAAATACCAAAAGTAATCCGATCCTGTGGTTCAAGGTGTAAACTGATTGCCACAGCTGAAATAATCCTCTCAACCTTCCTGCTCAGCAACATGTAACTGGCAAGGTACACTACGAAGGGTTTTGAAAGATCAAGCACAGGTTATTTTTGGAGGCAGGATGCCTGTCTCTTACAGAAAATCATCTGCAACATCTATATTCAGAGAAATAGCCAGCTTCATTGAGAACATTCCCACTCTTGGGCAAGCAAAATATTTGCTTACTCCCCCTTTCATGCCCAACAGTTACCTCCATGCCCTCATTTGTATCCTTACTGACAATTCAGCACAGACCCATGACACAGTGGCAGTGGCACTAACAGCAGAAGTTGAAAAGAACAGGCGAAGGGGATGCCAGGCTAGTTAGAGGGTGAATTATCTGGGCTCTTAGTATTCCCAGCCTCTGAGAAACTGCCTCAGCTACTTTTCACTCTCAACGGCCACAGGGACTGCTACACCAGACAAGCAGTAATGTTGTCAGAAACACAGAACCAGATATTCCGCTGATGTCAGTAAGGGCTTTTCTGCTGACTTCAAAGAGAATAGCAAATTTAATGTGAGTTTGCAGTGAAATAGGATATTGAAATTCTTCAGTGCTGCTTAGTTTTCCATCCTTGGGCTCACCACAATCAGGAACTAGAGAAGAGATGAGGCTTTGTACAACACTGATAAAACTACAGCAAATACATCACTAGGCTTTGGCCCTTGAATGCCATTAACTCATAGAGAAGCTGGAAGGAGTTGAATGGAAATCAATAACAATGAAGGGTTTCAAACAGATGGGCTTTAAAGAAAGTCACTAT
Organism: Struthidea cinerea; assembly: GCA_013397865.1. Taxonomy (NCBI): domain Eukaryota; kingdom Metazoa; phylum Chordata; class Aves; order Passeriformes; family Corcoracidae; genus Struthidea; species Struthidea cinerea. The sequence continues at coordinate 1,913,405 of VZTI01005243.1, read as the reverse complement.
CTTCTTTTGTTACACATGAAAGACAAGAAATGTCATTAAAATAAATAAATTCATTATAGCCCTATAGCAAATCAGTTGCCCCCTGTCTCTGCTTCAGAGCAGAGCTTCTACTTAGGAATTAACTTTCTACTACAGCTCTAAATAAACAGCACATATATCCTCACACATTCCCTGTCCTGTTCTTCCTAGATAAACAATCCGTACAGGAATGAAATTAGCGACTGAGATGAGTCATTGGTTTCACCACTCCTTCAGATCTGTTCATTGTCTAACCCCTCCATGCGTTCAGTTGATTCAATTTATTATGAAATTCCAGAGGCTGGACAATAGCTTAAAGAGTCTTTGCAGCTAGATCACCTCTCGTCACTGAAGTGTAGTATGGTTCCATATGGGCCAAGAACAGGATTTCATAGAAACTAAATTGAGATTGAATATTCTTCCATAAAGATTTGTGTTAGCATAAAGAACAAATCATACACTTTCACAAGAATTTTTGAGTCAAGTTTACAGTTTGTGTCAAGCTGACAGCCTTTGCTTCTGTCTGATGAGTGTGAAGCCAATCTCCTGCCGTGCAGCTATCCTTAAAAAGTCATACTGAAACATATAAAAAGTCCAGCTCCTGATCTCATGGAAATTACTTCTCTGAGGGCATTTATGATAGCAAATGGAAGGAAAAAAACCAAAAGACAAAACAAATTTTCTGAATAATCTCATTATAACTGTGGTCAGCTTTTTACACTGGGGTAGTTTGAAAGCTCCAAGGAGAATATGTTAATGCGACTAAAAACATTTAATGAAGAAACTGTTACCATGCAGATACCAGGGAGATAAGGATGATACCTGGTTAAGCACAATACTTGGAACTTAAGTGATCTGTGGCCTGTCCCTTGCTGTGCAACGTATTTCCTGTAGAAACCTAAACAAATGGCTTTAGAAGTACCCTAATTCCAGGTCTGTAAAGTCAGTACTTTCTCAGCCACTTCTATTCATGTTTCAAGCTACATACATCTGCAGTGTATCTCACAATAGGGAACAGATTTGGAACAGAGGAGAGAAGGTATTTCCAAAGCAGGTAATACTATTATGGGCAACTGGCACCACCACATTTCATCAGGCATGCATGTCTAGAAAATCTTCTCCAGCCAGAAGAGGGAGATCTGTGGTTTGAGATCTCCAGACCAACAAATCATATGAATCACTTTGGGTGGGCTTACTTTGCACTTAATCATCAAAACCTATGCCAAGGTTATGGGTAGTACCATTATGCACAGTCACATATCTTTGTCTCTCTGTGGCATGTAGGTTTTCCAGCTGTCATGAGCTCCTGCCCTCCACAAGCTCTTTATAAGAAGACTGGGCTTGAAGATGGAAATGCAGTCATGATATAATGGAGTGTGGTGCCTGATACTATCAGGGCTTTTAATATTAGTCTCATTGCTGCAGGGCTTGAGCACTTCCAGCTGAAGTTGGGTGCTGCCATCATCCAACTGTCTGATAGAGAGACCTGCAGGCAAAGTTGTGGTTATAAAACTTGAGATGAGCAGATCTTCTATCTGTATAATGAGCTAATTAAAAATTAATTTAAACATAGTCTGTATAAAGTGCTGAAGCATATGATGTGGGGTATAATCCTATGCTGGATTTGACAACTCACAGCTGCTACTGCATATTCAGTGTTTTTGAACAAAATGATGTGTTTCTTCTGCCAGACTCCAATGAGAATTTTCCCTCACTGAGGACTTGAGAGTCTGACTCCAGGATGCAGACTGAATGGTTAGTCTATGTGATGATGTACAGAGATAAGAGCTCAGATCTAGAGGCCATTTGACTGTGTTTGCACACATGCTGTTCCTTAGACTAAGCAGTGTTCTAGAAAGCAAGCATGGATACATCCGCTCTCCTTCCCACCATTCTTTGTTCCAGACTTTGTCATGCTGCACCAGCTTGTGTGTCTCAGCACTTTTGGTGTTGATGTATCCATAAACAGGATGAAAATATCTGTATTGGCAATAAGCACAAAAGATTTTTTTGCCTTCAAGGCATGTAGACCCCTGGGAACTATGTTGAAAGCTGAAAGACAAGCTCTGATTGCTTTCCTCTGCCAATGAGTCTCAGCGGGGACACAGATATATATGAGGCGTCAGGAGCTGGGGAAGCAGAAATCAGAGAGGTAGGAGTGCACTCAGGAAGCCATGAAAGAGAAAGAGCTTGTATAATTCTTGCTCTCTTCTTGGACAGGGATCTACCACAAGCCATATCTGAGCCCTGCTCCAAATGAGGTGCTAGTCACTGCACTGCAGAGACATTGGGACTCCTGGATGCTCCAATCTCTGCTCCTTGCAGCCAGGCCAAACCTGGGATACAATAGTACGGTACTGCTTGCAGAACCAGCTAGAGGATGAGGTGTTCTCTTGCTTGTTTAGCAATGATATTTAAATAGCCTAGAATGAGCAAATACTGCAATGGACTTAAATCCCTTTCAGTTTGAATGAGAACAACTGGATAGTTGCCTTGGCTTGAAGACTGAAAACCATATAAACATGAGTCCAGCTATATGAAGCAAGATAGGAATAAAAGGATTGCTTCTGAATATCATTACTTAGTGTGATCATTTTTGAATCTGAAAATGACCACTTCCACCGACAGTTCATTAAACATTGGCATGTTGGTAGCTTGCTTACTGTATTATTAAATAAAACATTTTCTTTCTTGCCCAAAAAGCATGTTAATTAATCATAACGAGATATAGCCTAGACACAATTAGGTAAGAATTATGCATGGCCACACTTACTTTTGTGGTGTTGCCAGCTACAGAATCACTATGACTCTTGATAGGAATGACCTCAAACACTTAGAGCAAAACAGAACAGCAGTTATGAAATAACTCCGTACTTACTAGAAAGAAAATCTTGCATATTCCAGAAGCTTTCTTAAACAGCAAGAGCACATTTGTTTTTTTACTCACGACCTTTATTCTGCTGGTGCCACAGGGGTCCCAGGACTCTCTGAGCTGCAGTGGAGAAGCCCAGGGATGGCAATCCTTGGATCAAGAAAGAGAACCATGAATAACAGGTAACTTATATGAATGAGACACAGAATATTTAATTTGAGAAAGAGCCTTCCATTATTTCCTTAAAAACAGTAGAAAGAAATCAGCATAGAATAAACCCATTAATTAGCTGATTCTAGCCAGCTACTGTGTACTGCTTATTGAATTCTCATGAGAGCTCACAAAGATCTTGGTTACTTCCCATAAAAGGGTGCATCTGTGTTTCAGCAGTAGTACTGCCACCAAGCTACTTTTGTTTTGTGCTACGATGATTTTACATAAAATTTCAAACCAATATCAAAATAGATTTTTGTTTTTCCAGAATACTTAGGTACATATTCAAGATGCAGACCATAATCAATTAGAGCCCTCTGTCCTAAAAGGACATTCTATAGAAAGGCCAGCATTCATCAGCACAACAGATGGGTTCTCTTGTAGGCTCTTCAAGACTTCTTTATGGAGCAAAGAACAAATTTTCAAAAGAGCTAAGTAACACTGAAAATTTTGGCCTCTTTTGTTCTATGCTCATAGTGCTTGCTCTGTCATAAAACGGAATGACACGGACATGATATTAGAGAGATGACATTAATACAAGAGCATGTACAGAGCAGCATACATAAGAGGATTGGATAAAACATTCCTTCCCAACCCTTCCTCACACACATATGCCAAAGGTTTGGTAGCCCTGACAATGAGCTTAACATTTACCAAATGAGATCTGATTGATGTCTTCCCTGTCACAGCTGGTCAAAATTTTAATGATTGCCTGTTACAAAAGGAAGAGAAGCAATGCATTAACTGTTGAGCATAGAAAAGTATGTTAGAAAACAAAACCTCCATCACAAGAAGTAATACTTTCATGTCCTGTATCTCACACTTCAGAGCTCTTTTGCATGTTTCCCTTATCACATGTATTGATTGGTGATTTGTACAGCCCATTCTTTAGTCATTTATCCATGAAAATAAAATTTAAAGGATGACAAAATACACACCATGCCTATTTCCTCCTACCAATTTTATACACAGAGACATTTTAGTAAAAAAAAATTGAATACCAGAATTCTCTGAGTGATTTTTTACGCAGTGCTGATTAAGGGTGTATTGAGGTTGCATAGCAAGGTTTCGACAGCGGGGGAGGCTACAGGGGTGGCTTCTGTGAGAAGCTGCCAGAAGCTTCCCCTGTGTCTGACAGAGCCAATGCCAACTGGCTCCAGCACAGACCCATTGCTACCCATTAGCAGCAATGCCAGTGGCCTCTGGGATAGCACAGTTAAGAAACACCCCCATGCAACAGCAGCTGGGAGGGGAGTCAGCCAGGGTCACGCCTCCCCAAACAAAGTCCCCAGGAGCTGTCTGGAGATCTTTTGCAGCCCAAGCTGTTCAACATGGAGGCTTATCACAACAGTTTGCCACAAGGAATATGCAGACCAAGGTTCCCATGGCAGTTAACTCACACTTAAGAACAATTTTGAAAATCCACAGTTTAATTGCCACAAATAGAGTTTTCTCCAAGCTTTTCTCTTTTTTCTGCTTAATCTGAAAGGAAACAGTAAAATTGTCTTACAGGCAGATTTCTTTTTAGGCTTGGAGAACAGTTGAATCTTGTGTAAGGTCCATGCTGCAAGGATCAGAGTTTTGAGATAGAACATGATCAAAGACTTTTGATCGTTATGTCTTTCTCAGGCTCACCTAACAGTCTATTTTCAAATTAAACTCCTCCTTAGAAATACTCCTTCTGCTTAGCTTTTCAGAAAATCCCTGTATGTGACAGATCCAAAGCACACAACTGCCAAGAATAGTCTTTTAATTTCCATTTGCAGCAGTGCCATTCTGGTAAATCAGGAATGTAAAACACACAAGTATTTACAGGAAAGACTTTAATTGTTTCAATGGATTGGGTCTTTTTATCCTGCACATTTCTAAACACATTAAGCATGTCTACACGTTCCCTTTTTTCTTCTCACTTGCTGAAGGAGTCATCTAACAAACAGGGGCCTCAACGGGAAGAGCAGAGATGCAGCTACAGTAAAGGTGTGATTTTATGGTCAGCTTCATCTAGTTGAACTCCGAAATACTACTGCAAGGGACAAATCTTCCTTTCCCCTGCCTCACCTGTCTGTCCTCCATACTTTGTGTCAGCACATGTAGTTGCATCCTCAGCAGTCAGCCAGATCCGGTCCCCGGTACAGCTGCACAGCTGGATGAATGCTGCTGCTGACACCACACAAGAACAGGGGACAGACACCCTTTCACCACCCTTCTGGAGTTTACAAATAGATTAGCCATGGCCGATACAAAACTACACCCAAGTATCGCCCCTTTTTGATGAAGAAAGGAAACAGCAGATTCCTGTGTTCTTCGCTGCACAGCAATAAATCAAGTTATTGATAAATAGTAAGCATTTGGCATACCTGCCTTTATGATACCATGGGCATTGGTAATACAAAGAGATATGTCAGACAAATGTTTGTTTCAAGAGATCAGACAATAAATGTAAATTAAACCAAATTAAATGAAATTGTAAGAGAAGTTTTATGGACAGGGAACTGTGAGGCTTGGACATTCATTTTTCATTACTTTCATCTTCATCTCAGAAGATGAAAAAAACTTCCAAACCATAAAAAAACTTCCAAAACCATACTGAATGCTGGTGTCATGCTAACTACCATTAAATGAAAGGTGGCTTAGGAGGCAGATCTAAACCAAATGGTGGAACGGAAAAGGCACTACACTCTTGGCTTCATCAGAATTTGGAGGAAGGCTTTAACATTTTTTATCCATTCCCCCACTGTCTGCTACGTACACAAAAAGACAGCAGAAAAACTTCCAGAGCTGTAAAAAGACAAGTCTAAGGGACTACAGAATGAGTAGTGCAAAGTCCACTTTTTTTTTAGAAACAGATATTATTACTGTTCAGAAAATAGAGTTGTTTCATATCAGAATAATTAAATAATAGGAGAAAAAGGGGCAGTTTCCTCTACAGCAGTTAGTACTAGCCATTATTAGTGCCAAGAGCCCAGATTAGAGAGACCACCACACTGATCCTGAACAACTTCTATCCAACTCACTGCCCTTCACCTCAGCAGCAGTGGCACAGTGCCTCCAGCCTTGACTCTGCAAGACAGCAGGATACAGACACCAGTGCTCTGTTCTGCAGCAGGATACACAACAGCAGTTCCCACGGCCATCACAAGGAGCTACGTGGATACCTATTGCCAGGAAGGGTGGGGTGAGAGCACTTGGAATGCAACTACTGAAAGTTCAAGTCAACAGGTTTGGAAACTTGGCAAAGACAGTGCAGACAAATAACTCAAGGTTTGAAGGGCACCTCTGTGACTGGTATAAATCAGATGAGTACTACTGAGCACAAGGGAACCTGCCAATGCACGACAGATGAGCACCCACTCGTTTGCAATGTTCCTCTGAGTCCTGGTGTCTGAACTGCTTGGATCTCATCCAGTTTTCTAGTGTTTCATCCAGGCCAAGATGAGAACCACGCAAAACGTTCTGCCATTCTCAATGCAGCAAAAAATGAAATCACATTTGATCATGAAAGCTGATCCTCCATTTTTTACATCAGCAAAGATACAGAGAGGATGTAAAAAAAGAAAAAGTAACTTCCTCTCCTTCTTTCAAATCCCCATCCTGTAAGTGCTTTCCTGCTGCTGACAGCAATGAAAGTCAGGCCTGGATGAATCCAGCAGAGATACCCAGAGGCACCAGAGCAGTGCTGGGCCCCTCCCAATGCCACACCGCAGTTCAAAGCCTTGAAAGGCTGCAGATCTCCCATCGTGCTGCAGTTTGGCTCCCACCCAAAGAGCCACATACCTTGCAGCAGTGTATTCTCTTTGCAGCATTGTCTCCTCTGTGACAGTAGGTCCTTCTCTTCTCTGCCTTCTGCCAGTACAGTCACATGCTGCTCTCATGGTGCACAAATGCTGAGCAGCAGCTCTGCTCCTCCTGCTCATTTTACCTCCAGCCGCAGGTCAGTGCCAGCCAAAGCTCTTTATTTGCTGAGCTTTACCCACTGTTTCTGCCCCAGCTCCCATTCGAGGTGCTTGCTTTGACAAGTGCCTTTCTACACAACGAGGTTGTCATAAGGATTTTTGAGACAATGACGGCTGTAGTAAATGGGAGCCTTGATAATAGCAGAGAGATCAGATGTCACACCTTGAGATTCAGTGTCACTCCATGCATGCTGCACATACACAGGTCAACTGCACAAAGTATGCACTGCTGTGCCCTGGGCTGGAGCTTGCAAAATTGCTTTCCTACATATGCACAATAGCTTTTTCCTTAGCAGCCACTGCCACCAGTGCCAAAAAGGCACCCAGCTGATGTGAAATATTGGAGGAAGCTTTTCATATGAAGCATAAGACTTCACTGGGCATTTAGAAAGGACATCTGGCAACTCCTTCACTAGCCAATAGGATCTGGAGATGCCTCCAAATTCACACTGAAACAGACTACTTAGTCTCAGACCTTGCAGTCTTCAGGTTTACTGATCAAAATAAGTATGAAATAAAGATGTAAAATACAAATGAAACAATAAGTCAAAAGCAAATCAAACCTTTTCAAAAGTTAAAAGGATTTCATAAATGAAATCAAATGAAATGGTCGAAGTTCATTTCTTAGCACAGTAAAGACTCAGCTACTTGGACTGTTTATTTAGCCAATACTTTGACTACAGCAAAAGATGGCTCCTAGTTGCAAGACCTACCTGGCTCTATTAATACCAACTTCCAAAACAACACAAATTGTCAAGCATCTGGTTCAGCCTGTTACAGAAAGTCAGGCAGAGCCTGAACTCTGGATAGAGACCTGAATTTTACTGTATTTCAGGGCTGATGGTAAAAGGGTTGAAATATCAAGTTCCTCTGGTATATCTTCAGTAAAACAAATGCAGTTCTCTAACCCCATCATTTTCCCAAGATGCTGCTGTGGCACGGACTGAAGGGCAGGAAGGAGAAAGGAGTGGAGGAGGAGAAAGAAGTTCCTCATTCCTCCCTACTCCCGTTCCTGTTTTCATATCTGTTTATTCAGAGGATTGTCTTTCCACAAGCAAACAACTAGAGACAAGCTCACTCCAAATGTATGTTCTCTCGTGTTTCAAGCACTTGCTCTCTCTTTTTGCTGAATGTTTAGTTACAGCATGAAAAATGGATATGTGGAATGAAGACATTTCCCCTTTGACTAGCACATTTGCTGAAGGTATGTCAAGGATCTGAGGCAAGGGGTATGGGCAAGCTTTCAAGAAAGTTTTCCCCCCACTTCTCCTTTGCTTGCTTATTGGAAGAGCAATAAATATCAAGCAGACAGACCCTTCTCACAGTTACAAAGCCTACCTGTAACTGAGCTGGATAATTAGCAGCCTTGAAGATGATATATGACTTTCATTACCCTTTGGGACTGGAGACTAAATGAGGACAGAGCTAATTGCCGTGCAAAGCAGTTTGGCATGAATGAGAAAAATGCAGGCGCTGTCTCCTGCCAAAAAAGGGCCCTATTGCTGCTCTGATCTCATGGCTGGTTTTTGCCGCAGGAGTTCACTTGGTGTCCATAAATCATGGTCTGCTTACAGCTGAAACTGCACTGAGTCATCAACATGCAATAAGCTGAGTGACAGATTCCAGCCTGACTACATTAGAACTTCAGACTTAGTCCTCCCCCCCAACACTACCCGTACTTAACAGAAAATTAAACCCAGACTACACAGACATGAAGGCTGTGAGAAACACAGGGCTTGTTTACTTGACAATGGTTTTTAAGACTGATGTTTCCAGGAAATAACATCATGCATTTTGAAAGGGAGAGGGCCACAAATACTGAATTTATAAAATGACCCTTTGCTACAGAACTTGGTTTGTCCTTCCTCATGTAATAGCTGATTAAAATGTATTGCCCTCCTTTAATGATCTAAAGTGGCACTTTGTCATCTTAGTTCTTATGGAGATATATTTAGTCAGCTAACTGAGAAAATATTTTGCTGCTCTTTAAAATTAGGCCAGAAGAACCTGAAATTTCATTGTAAACCTGCTTCCAAAGTGACCTGGGGCATATTAAGATCCATATCCTAGCCTTAAGAAGTGTGGGCTTCTGGGGAATCTAACCCATCAGTGCAAAAGAGAGCCCTTGAAGACACTCTTTTCCTCTCCCCATTCTGTTTTACAGAAGATCTTTTGCTTTTCCCTAAAGGTATCTTAGGTCTATTTTTTTTTTAATGGAAGAGATTGTGCTGAATTTGCAATATGGTATCCTGTCAGATCCTAATCAATTAGCCCACATCAGCTCAGTATAAGGCAGATACCAATTTAACTCGCAGAGCTAAGCCTTCTGATTTTCTCTAAGGGCAGTCACATAATTCATTCTTTGTAGTGCCAAATTATATTTGACATTTAATTTAAAACTCAAGGTACCATAATGCAAAATCTCACTAAAAGTAATGGTGATAAAGCAGAGGAACATTTCATTTGACAGTGAGGATTTTTTCAGCTTATTTATGCATCCAAACTTTCCCCCTCACCTACATTTCAAAGCCCCAAACTCAGGAGGCAATAATTTTCAGCTGATTTTAGCCTCTACAGGTGCTACCATACAGTAAAAGGGCACTTAAAGGTGAAGCAAACAAGGTAGTTGCTGATCACCTTTTGGTGGGTGAGCTCTGCCCTCCTCTCCCTGATGACACAAGCTTGACTTTTCATGTATTCTTGCTGCTGTAGATAGTAGAAAGAAATATTTCCATAGAGTGGCTGGGCTAACTGGAATGATAGTGTGTGGACTAGGGGAGGGGGAGTCAGCCTAAAATGGTTGAGTTTTTCACAT
>VZTI01005243.1:1875690-1903517 GCA_013397865.1 Struthidea cinerea | reverse complement strand
GGGGGGGGGGGGGAAGTGTTTAATGGCATAATTCACCATTCTCTGCCCCGCAGTAACGCCATTCACAGCGACTGGGCACAATGGAAGTCTGGTGGTTCATGAAGCATGTCTAGACTCTGACAATGCTGGTTCATGCACAAATGATAATAAAAGCCCCAAGTTCTCCTCCTTTCTTGAAATGAGCAACACAGTGTGAATCCATGGGGAGTTTTAGCCCTGGACTCATTCAGCACTTCCAGTAAGAGTCACACTCTAATCAAAGCACTACTTGGAAAAATTGGGCAACCATCTCTTTCAAGGTGAGTGGCTTGTAGGGACTGACGCTTTCTGTTGGTAGTGTGCAAAATGCTAAGCAGACAGAGATTTGCCTAGCTAATCCAGAGCAGCTCTATGAGAAGAGAGAGTAATGGATAACAGCAGGCTCTGCATTGTTGAGACAATACCAGATAGCAGTAAGCAAAGGACACTGGTAGTGCAATCCTCCTGAGAGTGACTCAACTTTCATCCTGTCAAGAAACAGCTACTACTTTGCAATAAAAAGAAGCAAATGTCTAATGTTCTCATCCTTTATGTGCCAGATTAGCTCTTGGGGGAAAAAAAATCATCACTGGTCGCAACATGCTTCTCAACATAAGATGGATGACTCAAATTCTGGGATGTTAGGTCTTACTGTGGGTTTCAATCCCTGATTAAGATGAAAACAGTTCAGGGCTAAACTCTGGTATTTTTAGAGTGAGTGTAGGCCTCAGGTTAGGCATTCCTGCTCTATTTCACATTCGCGTGTGGGTGCACGCATACGCTAGTAGGAGACAAGCTCAAAACCTCGCCCGTGTGAACGGATCAATTTCTTTTAGTACTTGCTATGTGCTCCACATTTATGTTATAGAATACACACGGCATTATCTGGGGTGTGAAATGTGGACAGGAATAAAATTGCTATGTACCTGAGTGAAAGAGTGCATTATCAGCATACTTGGAAATGAAAGAAACTGTATTTGATTTTAAGACGGAGTGGCTGTGTGACAGGTTTGAATTAGTGAAACAATTGTGAGGGCGTAACACCACTGTAGGATTTCCCTATACTCCATCAGATTTCACGGTGGAATAAAAAATACAAACCCAAAAACTTCTGGAAAAGCAATTCTTCAGCATTGTATAACACAGAGAGCTCCTTTCTGTGGTGTGTATCCTGTAATTCAGCTCTTCCAGACCTCCTGAGCTGAGAATGTATCGACATTATTTTCAATAGCAAGGATTTTGTATTTTAATTGTAAGGATAAGAGTACCTTTCACGAGTCAAGATAACTGCTTTCTTAATCTAATTATACTTCAGCTTTTATAGCATACTGTAGAGTTCCACAGCTTATTAATACTTTCATGTGGATAAACACTTCCATTGGTTTAAGCACTATTAACAATTTTAAGAAATAGAGATTAAGCATTCCCTATTGCTTTTTCATAAAATTTAAGATTGTATCATGAGGAATTATGCAGCCTTCACATCTCTATTTCTAAGCTCATTTTACTTAGCCTCTTCTCATCTGGAAATCTTTCCAGAAATTGGCTTTTACCCCTTCTAAATCCTGTATATAGGGTCTTTTGAGGGCAAGGTATAATTTTCAAGATGTTAACCTGTTATAGACTCATATCATCCACTTCATACTCAGTACTGTCCCAGAAACTTTTGCAATTGTGAATCTGTGTAGGTACACCTGTAGCTCCTCACCAATTTAATAGCAGCATTTTGGCACACAAACATACAAATGCACAAAATATTTAGAATATTTAAACAAACAAAAGATTTTGCACCAAATTCTTGAGAAAATTCAGCTCAACAAATATTTCTTCAAAATAGTTTTAATGTTTTCAGAAATGAGATTACGCAGGAACTGGTGTAACTGTATTACTGTAAAGAAGCTGGATCAGTTAAATGTCCATTTTAGTGGCCCATTTATATCACTAAATTTTTACTATTGCAAAGACAGAAGCTTTACAAATAAGGAATAATTTTAAATGGTACTAAAAAGTACACAATCAGTAAATGTCTAGATTGGAAAACTGACATTTTGTACTACAAAGAATCATCAAAAGGAAGAAAGGAAGTGAAGGGATAAGGGCATTGAGATTTCAGACCTTCGGATACATAAGTTGGTTCCAAGTGCTGACAACTTAAACAATTTCACAGAAAAAAACCCCACATAAACAAGAGTCTAACTTTAAATTGAGGCTTTCTGAAGGTCTTAATCATAATCTCTTTGCATATGTGGGATTTACCATACTGCTTTGCAAGGAGTCTATCAAATATGGGGAACTGACTTCAGAGTCCTTGCATCCAGTAAGGAAGATGATTTTTACTTACATTGGGCAAAAAACATTAGCGATAAAATCCCGTTATAAATACAAGCAGAAAACTAAATCATAGTGTAGGAAGCCATAAGGATTGGAGTGCAGAGAGAGAGACTGAAAGAGAGAATGCAAATGACTTCACGACACTTACACACGTCTAATTTCTGGAGAAAATTCTACTTCAATTTATGGTGACGTAAAGAAGGCTCAGAAAAAAGCTTGTTTACTCCTCATTTAAAATACTCCCAGACAAATGGATTATAGTTTTTTTAAATCCCTCCTGATATGGGATTTTAAAATTAATAGCACAAACACATTTGTCACCGTTCTTAATCATGGATATTAGTGCAAAGATTTCAACAAGCTCTATTCAGTTCCAGTTTAAATTCCTTTAAATTCTTCCAAGCTCCATTGTGGAATAACTCTCTGCATAATTTAAACTTGTGTTTGACCACAGTTCTGGGTCCTTATCACATCTGTATTGAGGACCATTTTTCCAAAGCACTAACAGCAATAGCTTCAAACAATTTGAATTTTCTGGCCACTATCTGTCCATCCAATCTGAGGAGCTGTAGTATCTTACATTTCCTTGTTACTTACCAAAATATTTCTGAAATTCCAAGTTAATTAGCACCACAAGATTCCAAGTACTGTAAGAGTCTAAACCCTGGTTTTCCAATGGGATAAGCAGGGACTGCTGCTGCTCCATATGCAATAAAAATAAATTCCCTAGACAAAAATGGTAAAGTCTAGATTGACAGATAATAAAAAGTGAAAAATAAAGGACTTTTTTTTCTCATATTATAGTTTAGGAAACCAAGGCTGAAAGAGAGCAAATGTTTTGCCCAAGATTACCAAGACTGCACAAAACAAGGACAAAAATTGAGTCCAGATTTCTTCAGACTCATTATGGATCCTGTATCATGCGATCATTTTGCTCAGTAAATGAATGGCAATCACAGCCTGACCAGCAGCCTACTGAATTCAACAAGAACAGCTCTTGCTATTTCCAAAGGGGATTTTGATTAGAGTCCATTGGGTTACTCTACGAATACAGGCAAAAGAAGCCTGCAGCTAGAATAAAGCTGAGGACATGCCACAGCAGACTAGATTTCTTCTTTTTTAAGGCATCTCTAATTCATTGGCCATGAGTAATATAATATTCACTGAGTCCCATCTGGTGTTCAGTTTTATGTATAAGTGCTTTGCATTGTTGGTCTGGTAATTCCAACTAAAACTGGTAAAGTGATATACAGGTCCTTGAAAACAGTAGCGAGATAAAAAGAAATAACCAATTGAATAAAGGAGAAAAAATAAGCTTGCTTTAGTCTGTAAGGAATAAAACTGATGCCTTTTAACCTTACACATAAGTTCCACACCATTGCTTTTTAAAATCAGCTGAAAATCATTTAAAATCAAATTGATTTTGGCTTTTACATTCAGATGCACTTCAGCTTCTCACTTACTGGCCTATACAAGTAATGTCTTCAGCCAACCTGTGTTTAGAATGGGTTGAAAATCAGTTTGTATGTTCACATACTTATTGGAATTTTCTCATTTCCATTTCGCTCAGAGCCAATCACAATCAGATTAATTTGCGGGGGAATATGTCAAGAGGTTGTTTTAATGGGTGATTTAGCAAAGAAATGGTTCCTAATATAGTGAAACATTTTTTTGCTTATAACACATTGTCTATTGCCCATTTTGTGTCAATAAATGGGAAGATGGATAATCAGAACTGTTCATATTTATTCTGAAGAGCTCTCCTTTCCATCATGTGTAGACCCATAATCAATCATGAAAGAACTGTAAAATCACATGAAAATATTTCCTAGTTTACATCTGCTCCTTTCTACTAACAAAATCTGGAGTATCTGCAGCCTTCCATGTATGGAGTGGTAAGTTAGGCTTCTGAAATGGACACTGTCCTGTTCACCTGCTGCCATCCAACTGTGGATCATTTGGATTGGATAACTGCTATCTGAACTGACATTTTGTCATCCAGTCTGAGAGCAAGAATGCTGAAATGATGCAGCATAACATGCTATCAAGGCTGTAATAGGACATAGAACACCTGCCATTGACTTGGATAGAAAGGATAAAATGCTCTGAATTGCTTTGTTTTCAGCATTCTCTTCCCCATATTCCTCACATGTCCATTTTTACTTAATTTGTCACTGATGCTTTAAGAAGAGAGAAATGGCAGGGTTGGAGAACAAGAAAATGTGAAGCAGATGCCCAAGTTCTATTACTGACTCTGTTGGTGACTGGATAAGCTGCTTACAGCATCGTATCAAGTTCATTGATTTAGATGGCTTAGTTTTAGGCTTCCAAACTGACAAGATGCACACTGCCTGCTTTCTACTGTGAGTCAGTACTTCAACACTCATCGTCTTCAAAAAAAGAGTTAGAATGAGTCTGCAATTAAGGTGGCAAATATGCCTCAAGCTCTGCATCTAAAAACTCAACACTTACAATTAAATGATATCAAGAAAATACTGACTGTAAGCTCACAGTAATTCAATTTAGTTGCCTCTAAACGAGAAATTAAAAATGCATCACAAAGAGAGATATTGTGGGTTTAATCAATGCTTTAAGGGTCTCTGCAAATCTCAAATAAGAAGTAAAAAATCCATGTGCAAATATTACGTTGCAGAGATGATGAATGGGAATGGAGTGGGAGGTTATATAACCTGATAATATCAAGGATCTGAAGGAGCTTAAACTATTTAACTATTCAGCAGTGAAAAGAAGTCAAGAAGGATCACTGCAGACAAGGACTGGAAATACAATACAGAAGCTGACTTGCACAGGCTGACATTCTGCTTCAAAGAGTATTAGTGCTAGGGAGTGCTTACAAAACTATAAGTCTTTAAAAACAACTCTGATTTAATAAATATTTACTAAATTGTATAAGAATTGCCTGGCATCAAGCTATAAATATTAAATTGTAATGTAAATGTTAAATGAATGATGTTTTTTCAAATAATCAATTTAAGATTATAAGAATTTTTGGATTAAACATAAAAAATAATAAAAAAAATCCCTGAAAGTCAAACAAAAATAGTGATGGTTAAATTCCAAAAGAACAATCCACTCAGAGTTCCTTTTATGTGCCAAAAACTATTATTTATATTGTTTATGCACTTTCATCATGACAGCCCTAACACTGAGCAGAGCAGATAGAGTCTAACAGTTACCACATTAGAGAAAAAAAAGCTCTCAAAAGGTAGATAAAGTGAAGTGAGGCTATATTTTTGGATCTTGGGAGACATAAGACCATTCTGATATTCTGCTTATATCGATTATTTTATCTTGTTTAATGAATTTCTGTACTCTCTAGAAGAGTAAAAGATTGGCTCAGTGACTAGAGCTTGAACTTAAAGGAACCACCCTATTAAAACTGGTTTTGTTTGTGCCTGGAGAATCAGAGCAATTCCAGACAGTTTGTTTCATATTTTACTTGAAAGCTCCTGTTCCATTAGTATGACATAGTTTCTGAGACAAAGCTTAACCATAGTGTCTTTCCCCTTTAAAAGGTAATGACACCATCTAAGCAAAAATAACAGTGGGGGGAAAAAAGACCCCCATTATAGCAAACTGTGGTATTAATGAAATTCTGTTTGTATTAAAATTTTCTTTCAACCCTGGTCTTCCTGTTCAGGGGGATAGTGTCAACCTGTCAAACTTTTAATCAAGAGCAGTTCATTGATGCTTCCATTATGTCAAAAAGCCTCACCTAGGTGACTTCAAGGGGAGACAGCAGGTCTGACTTTCTCAACATCCAAGGTTATGAATTTTTCATTTCTCACTCCCCAACTTTTAATTTCTAGTATATGTATGTGGATAGACACAATGTCTTTTTTATTGTATCAACTCTATAAATAGTGTACATTTCAATCAAGCTGTAAAGTCAAGACATTAAAGAAAGGTAAATACATGAAAGAATAATTTCTTAATTTTTAGATTAGTAAAAAGGGGCTAGTTAGAGGACTGAAATCTATGCATTAACAAAGCCTTTTAAACAACAGCTACTTCAGCCAAAATTTCACAACACAGCATCATGATTCACAATCTAGAATCTCCCTAGAAATTATTTCACTGAGGTGTTACATTTGCAGACATGCCGATAATAATGATATAATTAAGCTTACTAAAGAATCCTTCCTTTATTGCATAGAAGTCAAATTTGTGGCCAGATTCTGACCTCCCGCAATAGCTGCTATCCACCAGCGAGACTGAAATGTACAAAAAGTCAGTTTAATGAAGTACCTGAACCTCATGCTCTGTTGGCAGATGCTTATTTGGAAGACAAAAATACCACCCCCACCCCCAGCAGCTTTACAATGCCTTCCTCTGCAACTTATCACTTACTAACCTGCTACAAGTGAAGTTATAAGGGGACTGTGACTAGGAAAGGCTCTCTCTCCCTGATTCCAAGGAACCAAAATGATTGCTTAAGGGTTTTAAGAAGGTGACGGAGAACAGCCTTACAACGGTTCTGATTTTCATCTCAGTATCAGCATGGTATGTTTTGACCCCATGTGACAGGCAGGAAGTTTTTCATACTGTGTACTACAGACAGAAGACAAGTGGCAAGGAAATGTATAGTCCTCCTAGGATCTCAATTTAGTCCTG
Source organism: Struthidea cinerea (assembly GCA_013397865.1). Lineage (NCBI taxonomy): Eukaryota > Metazoa > Chordata > Aves > Passeriformes > Corcoracidae > Struthidea > Struthidea cinerea. The sequence goes on along the minus strand of VZTI01005243.1, from coordinate 1,896,533 downwards.
CAAAAGTTTGAATTTCTATAATAGAGCCTCTGATTTGACAGTTTCTACTATACTCACGAACAAAGCCACATCATTGCATCTAGATGGGAGTAACCCATCTAAATTATTTACTTTTCACTCTTCTGCCAAAGGAAAGATTCTCATTCAAACAGTTCGGTGGGTTTTGTTGTATTTTTTAAACATATCATGTATAATTAGAAGATGACGGTATCAGTCATTTATAAAGCCAAACAACAAGACCAGAACTCTCATAATGTGAAATGACCAACTAATTACAAGACTGGTTTAAATTATGTTCCTAGGTATTACTTGTTCTTTCCAAAATGGGCTGGATATCTGTACTATTAATTCAACCCCAAAGACCAATTTCATTCTTGCAAACATATTGCACATTTAAAATGTAGCAAGGTTTAAATCATCCAAGCTTATTGTTGTAACTTCCAGCATTTCATTATTCTACTTAACAGTTGCACATTGTTTTACACAAGTACGACATAATTTTATTGCATGAGGTAAAAAAAAAAACAACCAAAAACCAAAACCCATATCCCATTTACTTCCAAAAGAGATGAGAAGTGATGGGACAGGAGACCTAAAATACAGCAACGTTTTGCCTACAGACAGGAATAGCTGAAGGTTGTTCAACATACGCTTAATTGGGAAGATACATACGCAGAGTATTAGTAACATATTCTGAATTCGTCCACCCCTCAAGATCGGATTGGCAGAAATATAAAGAAACTGAGCCAGCCCAATCTTTCTCTCATTGTAGTCAACTGGAACATCAACAGCTTTGGCTGCGCCAAGAGAAGGCACTAATTTAGGCCCTGTGGCTTCTGCACTGGAGCAGGTTTTGTAGCTGGGGGTCACAGCTTTGAGAGACCCATCTTGGGGGGTCAAGTACTAAATGTGCTGGGTGGTCCCTCAAAACATAGTGGAACTGAATATAGAGCCTGCAGTCTCAGACACAGCTTCCTTCTTCCCCTGGGGAAGCTCAGGTAGCAGTATCTGGGGGTCAAGAACTACATCAGAGTGGCTTATTTCATGACCTCTAGGACTCCAGGTGTGACTGGTTAGAGGGATAGAAATAAGGTCCCACGAAGAGTGGAAAGCACTCTGATGCGTTGCCCCTGCAAAGTGCAGATATTTGCCTTTAGCATTAGGAGATCTATAAGGAATTTAAAAATATATTTCAAATTGTTCTTTTGTGTGCAATACATAAAATGCTTTTTCACAAAACTATTTTTGCCAAATATTTGCACACAGCATATCGAGTGAAGCACTGCGTCTGCAAAGCTGTTTAAGGATCGGTGCTTCCCAAGTGCCCTCAGTTGCTCCTGTTCTACTTGTCTTGACCTGTTGTGTCATGTTATGAGATATCAAACTGCCATCATGTTCCATTTTAGACCTGATTACGCTTCATTGGTGGGCAAAGTTGCTGCTTGCTGAGGGTTTGTGAGGTTTGATTAATTAGTGCTTATGAAGTGCTTTGAAATTCTTGCATGAATGATGTTGCAGAAACACTGAACATTGCTGCTGTTATGCAGGCAGGTACATGATTAAAGATTTGATGTTGCAAGGTGTGGCTGGGCCTTATCTTCTCTTTGGGAAAATATTCTGGTTTCCTCTGAATTCCCTCTGGCAAGCTAGTACAGTCTTCCAACCAAACCAAACCAAAACACTTCCATCGTTCTAGGGTAGGGAAAAATAATAAAAAAAAGATTAGATGAAGGGTATTTCTGAGAACTCATTGCCTGTCTAGGATATTGCACCTCTAGGTGGTCTGATAAACTTCAAGGGCACCTTGGTGATTAAGTTTATTCTCAGACTAACTACATTTTCTTCAACTTTTTTTTTTTTTAATCAACTAGAGCTCCTTTAATTGCTTTCTCCTCTAGCTATTTTACATAGACACCTGATGGCCTGTTAAAGCATCTTCCTTAAGCATCTTTATCTGTGATATCCTCTCCTTGGCTGGAGAGACCTACCTATCCCCCTCCGATCTCTCTTGCCCAAAGGGAGCTGTTACACGATGTATCCCCTTCCATAATTTCTGACTCTGAACTCGACAGCTCCCATCTGCTCTGGGAAATGCAGCTCCCCACAGGTGATTCATTCTCAGCCAAGGCAGGAAGCTGTAGGGCTCAGCTCACAGCCAGCCTTTAAAGACCCAAGCTGAAGATAATTATTGCACAGACTTACCTGTTTAAAGATACGTCCAACTTGCTCACTGCTGCCATGCTTGGCTGCGGCCATGACCACAGTGTTGTGGCCTTTCAGGAATGTGCTGCTTCACAGAGCGAAGGCCAGGATTCCTGTCTGACACACAGGTGCCCAGTGCCATTTGAGAAGGCCGTAAGGCATCCAGGACATCTGCACAGGAATAGCAGAGATGACGCAGGACCTAAAGTAGACTGACACTCCACCAGGGTAGCAAAGGGATGCCAGGCAGACATCTGCAATAGCTAAAACAACACCAAATGCCAACGATGAAGCCACGAACTTCTCTCTGTACTATCCAACTTCCCTGTTTTCTACTACTATTGACGGCACTCAAAAGAATTGGCCATATTGATCCTCTGGGTTGATCACACACTTCACATACTTTAGGTCTTGCTTACATTAGCCTAACAGACTATGATCACCCGTGCAATCTTCAATTCAAGTCACAGCATGGTATCTTTCGTTTCATTTTTCCTGCTTGTTCTACTTATTTCATATCCTGCACCCAGTAACATTTTTTTTGTTACTTTTCATAATAACTTAATGGCTAATTTCGTACTTACCTTTCTGCATACAGTAATCTCTGGGGTTTCAGTGCTTTGCACTTGCTTAGTTTCCTAAGAACTGTAAAGAAAAAATATTGATTGGTTTTGCCTCAGGCTTTAGTAGACAAACTTACCTAGACTGCAAGGCCAGAGTCTGAGTACATGTCTCTATTTAAACCATGGGAACATGTAGCATTTAAAAGGTTCAAAATAACCAGGCCAAACACTCTTACTATCTATCTAACACCGCCAGTTTCCTGGCTGCTGCCAAGGCTGATGCCATAGGCCTATCCTGTTGCATATTTTCAGAAACATAAATCATATGAAGAAGTATTTAAACGTACCAAATTTTTCAAATGCTTAAATGAAGAGTATCAGGAGCCTCTCGCTTGGTCCCAGCTAGTGAGTTATTGCACATTTAAAAATCTGTACCTTCAGTTTTCTGATCATTGTTTTTGTCTGTGCATCTTTCAAAAACCAGGTTATTAATCTACTGTGCCATATATTTTCTTTCATTAGAAATTAACAAGTCTGTTCTGACCTTTTCCTAGGTCTGGGCTGGAATTCCATGAGGTGTTTCTCATCAATCACTACATTCTTTGCACAGCTTGCACAGTTCCATGTGTGCTTTCAACTGGGTATTCATGCCTGGCCTGTAGATACATTTCCTGGCTCATCTCAGGCATGTCTCTATCCCCAGGTGTGAAACATGTATCCACTGCATGATGTCAGCTCTTAAATCTCCTGGGATTACTGTTCAGCTCCATTTAAAACAAAATCCATGCAGTTCTTCATTCACTTCCTGGGGGTGGGCACAACAAGTCAGTGGCACTTACTGCTTTCTCTTGGCTGACCACAAATTGCACATCGCTTTCCTGCCTGTCACACACCATGCTGTTTTGTAAGACCGCCTTGAATGACAGCATTTGAAGAAGCAGAGTCAGTAGTAGATTTTTCACTTCATTGTTTCCCCTTCCTGGATACAGCAGAACCATCAGTAAGCACTGCAGTCTGCATCTTTACACCCAGAGCTGTTTCTGCTCCCCTTTCTCAGGCGCCCCCACACCAGCGCTTTAGGTGCATATAAGGCTTTAGGGAGTTGTGCTCCACTTTCAATTCTCTTCTCTCGATGCCTTTTCTTTCTAATATTTGAGTATTCTCACAAGATTCCATATTGATCATTTTCAGCAGTCAAGAGAAGTCCAACGTGATAGATCCATAGTTGAGCTCACTCTCAGTCTGCCTTCATTCACCCTACGAAAAGTTATCACAGATAAATATCATGCACTTTTTTTGCCTATTATTTTACATTTCTTTCCTGGAATAAAGATGCTGTAAGTTACAACACTGGCAACTAGAGGCATGGTATCCAGTTAATATCAAATAGCTTTGAATTGGAGCTGACACTGATAATCATATGTGCTCATCAATACCTGCTAGAAGGTGTGGCAAAGGTTGTCAGGGAGCTGAATAGCTCTTCCTTTTCAGCATGCAAGTTATTGACTCCCTGATTTCCTTCTTAATTCTTTAATCACCTATCCCATCATGACAGGATATATCCACACAGAAAATAATCCACGTAAAAAGGACACAGATGGGAGTGGACAGAATGGAGGCATACACCTGGCCCAAGCCAGGTAATTACTCCTACTTTGCCAATTAAAATCACATTGCCATTTTTGCTGGTTTAACAGTAAGCATCTATTTTACATTCAGCTCTTTGTTTCAGAGCAGATGTGTTCATTCTTACTTTTTAAACTATGTCACCTTTCCCTCAACATGGGCTTAGGTTAATAAACTGTACATCAAGCACTGCTTAAAAGCTGGCTTCGCAGGATGATAACTGATGAGGGAATTGCTTTTAATTACTGTACAAGTGAGTAGATAAAAATCACAGTCCTAATAATCAACTCCAGAAACTGACAGCAACAAAGTCTCACATTTCAAATGTGGATTATATTTTCTTTCAGCATTCAGCTACAGAAGGCAAATGTTAGTGGTTGGATCATCTTCTGTAAGCAAGCCAAAGTTATGTGTAACATTTTTGGATGCTAATAGGACACAGTTCTGGCAGAACAGAAATAAGGGTAACATTAAAGATTAGAGCAAGCTTGGGAAGGAAGAAAAGTGCTTTTATCAATTCAGACTTTCAGAAGAACAATAATCTCACCTACATCTGCTGCTAGAACTTCGAAAGTCCAAGGACAGAGAAAGCAAACAACTTGCTTGCACAGCTATCAAGAATCAGAGAGAGCATGAGGCTTCCCAGATTGCCTTCAAAACCAGCAGCATTTGGCCCATTACCATCCACACCAGGCTAATGTATTTTTAATAGTTCACCTCCTAAAGAGATACTGCAGGCCATGAGATGCAAATTAGGCAGCCAAAATTGAGCGAGTTTGTGCTACGAGAAATTTCAGGGGAGACTGAAATAAATGAAAGTAGGATTAAAAACTGGGTTTGGTGCTCTGGTGAGAAGAGAAAAATGTGCTCATAAAGCCCAATAAAACTCTTTTTTTCTGGTTTATTAGGTGTTTGCAAAAATGTCTCAGTTGCAAAGTACGACATGTTCTTTTTCTGAAGACTCATCTACAGCATAGAGGCTCGGATAAATCAGCTACTTTCTTTTTCAGCCAACTACACCGTGTATGGGAAGCTGAGGTTACTATTACAGCTTTGTTAAAACATTAGATGTTGCCTGAAAGCTGCCATGTGAACTCCATTTTGAATGTATTTCAATGCAGGCTTTTACAATAGGAAAAATAAACACTTAGGAGCTCAGGAAACCAGGATCTAAAATATTGTAGACATGGATTTGTTTATTTGTTGCTTTCCTGCTATAGATCAGCCTGTCAGGACACCTCCTTCATGTAAATATTTAAGACATACAACAAACTACAAAAGATCTACAACAAAACAATTCTGATTTAAAAAAAAAAGGAATTAAAGGAGAAAGGAAAAGGAGGATACAGAGTTTATTTTAAAAAACCCAAACAAACATGGATGTTGCTCTCTTTGGATCTATCAAGTGTATTCTTGATGAAAAGGAAAAATATCCTGATTGTAAAGGTGTTGCATCCAGGGAACAGCCCTTAGTTCCTTGAAACCACATGTTCTGTAGATTTTAAGTTACCATATTCCTTTTCAACTTTTTTCTTTTGTTTTAATGGGGCAATAATGTCAGCTCTCAACAGTCCACATGAGAAACTGAAAATCCAGGATTTGAGAAGTAGAGAAGTTCAGAATAGTAGTCATGTGGAAGTCTCCTCTTTTCATGTCGGTAAAGTATAATGTTACTTCACGCCATTTGGCTGCAAATGTAAATTACACCTTTTTTCAGTTGTTAGGACAGGATAAAAAAACCACATAATTCTAATGAGTCATAAATGTTTCACCATTTTTTTCTTCATTTAATTCATATGGTGCCAACACCTGTGAAAACAATCAGCATCATAGCTGTGTGCTCTACTTAAATTTGCTTTAGGGTATGCTTGAGTAAAAGCTTTTATATCTCATTTCTCTACATTATTAACAACATGATGCCCTGAATCATTCTATAATTTAAGTATGCTCATTTCATTCTCAGCCATTTTATCAGGACTAGAAAAGATGCTCAAAGACTATGACAGTCTTAAAACAGACACACACACGTACCCATTCCTGATTCTTACTGTAACAAAATACCTATAACAAGATCTTCACATTATTTTTTATGTGCTTTGGCAGTTTTGCACCTTGGATTACGAATCTAAACTGTTAGTACAAGAGCCATACTACAAAGCTTTCTCCCAAAACGCTTTGCAGCCATTGCTCTAAGGTGAGTTCATTTCACGAGAGCGACATCTGCACTGATCTGAATTTTAAGCTATTGCCAAAGGAGAGCACATCTTGTTTAGCAATGGGAAAGAGCAGTGGTTGGAAGCATAGTTCTGGAGTCACTAGATGGTGCCAGAGACGAGCCTGCAATGGTAACTGCAGTCCTGCTTCAGTTACCACTGGGCAATGGGGTGGGTAAGCTGATCAACAGCAGAAGCACACAAGCTAAAGAGCATGATTTTCAAAACTCCGTGGGGGTAAATTTAAAAACACGCTCCAGTGTCTGAAGAAATAATGTAGTGACTGGAGGATACAGAGAAGATCTTAAATCCTACTTGCCTTTCAGTGGACATCAGGCCTTTGACCACCTTGGGAATCCTTGGTAACTCCACCTGGCATCTACATAGCCCTAAATGACTTCAAACTGAGCTGTCTGCAAAGTTTTACCTACAGTTCTATAACATAAGTGAAGGGGGTACTGAGCTCCCCCTACATTTCAATGGGACTGTGGCTCAAATTTGCTCTGTAAAATTCCCCATCTAAACCCAAGCAACATAATAAATAGAGATGAGTGAGCACAGGGCATTAAGCTGGAAAGAGTAGACACCATGATATTTCCCAAAGAGATCCTTTCCCAAAATGTACATTCCAGTGTTAAACAGCATATTACAATTAACCATCCAGGGCCAATTCATGATGAGAAAGCAGGCCAGAGCTGATAAATGCTTCAAGCAAAATGTTTGCAGTTTTGATTCATTGCAATAACTCCCTTGTAATCCAGAGGTGGGGACATACTCCAAGTAACTTTAACTAGCTAGCTCAAATCCTGAGAGCAGTGCAGGCTCCAGCAGGGTCTTGGGTAAGGATTCAGACTGTCACAGTTCAGCAACTTAAGTCAACCCAAGCTAGTCAATTTAAAGTTTCTGAACTGCAGCCTTCTCTCCACACTGAAGCACAGTATCACCTGCATCCATGAGGATGTGAGGGCTGAGCTGACCACTCCCTTCCATGCCTACATAATTTCAAAACTGACTTTGAGGTGGTTAAAACTAAGTGGTCTGCTTGTCATTTCAAGTAACTTTATTATAAAGTTATTCCAGTAACCTGCACATTTATACATACCCCCTGGTTTCTTCACAGGTAAAAATCTATGCTTGTGATTACTCACCAGTGCCCTTAGTGGCAGTTTGCACAAAAAGATACCAATAAGCACTAGTCAGAGGATGAGCCTTCTTTTTCCTTTGCTTCTCTTAAGACTTCTTCTTAAGAGGTCTTCCACACAGACATGGGACTTTGGGGAAGTGGGGGGAAACATGAAAACCAATCCTACCCACAAAACACTTATTTGCATGTCTATTAATTTACAACAGCATGCACCAGACCCAGTGCCATTCAGTGCCAGATGGCTACACACAGCAACATGACTAGATGACACCAAATCTCAGCCAAACCTTTCTCTACATAATTCACAGCTCTCCATTTACTGGGACCAAAAAAAAAAAAAAAAAAACGTTTCTTCCAATTTAACCTTTTTTNTACATAATTCACAGCTCTCCATTTACTGGGACCAAAAAAAAAAAAAAATCAACTGCTTCTTCCAATTTCACCTTTTTCTACCTTTCTTCCTCTTGATCTACTAGATTTCACTTTGAAAGCCTAAATGAAAATCCCTGTGATTTAGACAGAAAATGTCTTCACCTTTATAAGAAAGAGGTTGCGATTGCAGAATCCATTCAAAAGGCCACTCAGCATAGTAGGACTGTGCTTGCTTCACATTGCTCAGTTCTCAGTAGTTTACTCAGCTGAAGGTCTGTTTGATTTGAATTTCTGCTAGGAAATCTAGAAAATATGAAAGAAATATATTTAAAAATTTCACCGAAATGATCTCCATATTCTTGCAGATATTCAGACTTCCTGGCCAATATGGTACCCATGAGATGCAGCATTTTCCATAGTGCTGTATATGCATTCTTAACACTGAAACGGAACAAGAAGGAAATATTTATACTGGCTGTACCTTAATAAAATTTAATTAATTAATTAATTCAGGAGGTCCTGAAGCAAAGAACAGATGAGTGTGAGCTTTACTTTTCTTTCTCAATAAAACTGATCTGTTATTGAAATGCTCAACTGAAAATCAGATCTTTTACTTAGGGGAATACTCATTTGCCTGGCTGTAAGCTGCAAATCTTTCATAGTTTCAGTTCTTCCACTGTGAAGGCAGCTTCTGTGTTAGGAATTTTAGAGGACAGTCTTGAAATGTTATTAATAAGAACTTAGTGTATACTTCATATTTGATGTAGGTGCACTCTGAGTCCAAATGGAAATCGCATGTGGTTTTTCCCCCAAGTATGCACTGGTAAGTAATGACCCATCATCAGGCAGTGACTGATGACAATTGATCATATGGCCATCTACAGCAGCAAGAAATTAGAGTAATCTCTCAAGAGAATAATCAGAGAACAATTTTCCAGGGTCATTACTAGCAAAGAAGCTTGCTGAAGAAGAAAACAGTCTCAGTCTTCACTCCGGATTTTCTTTTCTCCTCTGGATTTCATTTTATACACAAGGTTTACATTTGGTTTTAGAAAATTTTATGAGGCAGACTGAAATGTTAAGGGGATTAAGGAATGGGAGACAGTCTTTCACCTCCAAGTCTTCAGTTCAAATCCAGTTTAGGTTAGTAATGAACAAGAAGTATTTACCATTGCTGTTCACTGTCTGTGCAAAATGGATTGGTGGTTCTGGCTCAATTCCCAGCAATAAACCTGCATGCCACAACTGGCAACTCCGTTGCCATTCTCAGCAGACAGCGCCAAGAATTAAATGAAGCGTAAGAAGCAAAGTTACCTCTCCCCCACTACAGGCCAGGGTGGAGGCATACTGGCAGGAGAAGCCTTCTCTGCTGCTGCCTGAACAGGACAGTTCCACAGTCGAGCACAAAGACATCAGTTTAGTGGACTGACAAAAAAGCACCTATTTCAGGAAATGAATTTACTAAATCTTTTTAAAATAATAAAAAAATCCAGGGTCTATCTAGTGTGGGGCAGATCAGTGACTCAGACCAGGCCATGTTGTTCCTTATGCTAAAGTATAGATTAACCTGCCATTATAAAGAGACTGAAACTTGATGTAAATGCAATGGATTCCCACTACACAAGGCTTGTCTTGCCTGGGACAATGCCCTAAAACAGAAAAAAAAATCAGTACCTTTTTTTCCCCAGAAGTCACATGAAAGATCATTTCTCATCCTAGGAGACTTTGACTCATTAGCACCAGAAGCCATTAGACCAGGAAGTTTGTTTTTCCTTAAACCATAAACTTAGAGTAATTCCACACAAATAAATGGAGTCAATCACCCAGACAGAGCAGCATAAAAGGAAGCAGAGCACACCCCAATATCCATCTGGCCAATACTGGAAAGAAAAAGTGACTAGCACAAACTAAAAATTGTCGCCACACTTCTGTGCTGAGGGCATCAGCGCCATCGACAGGAAGGGCACTGAACATGCTTGCACATGAGCACAGCAAGAAAAGAATCCAACCTAGGCTTTAAGCCTGGGAGTGATTTTACCATTGAACAGTGCTGATTGAAAAATGCATGAATTTTATTCTAAAAATAGCAAGATGGGTCAAGAGAATAATGATCTCAGTCTACATAGCCAGATGAATTTATGGTGATGCCCTCTTTTATATTTCATAGGATATTCACTATGGACCCTACATTTTCCATGGCTTTGAACACTTTATTTATTCATATTTTATTGCCAGTGTAAACCTAATTATCACAGCATCTTCATGCTGAAAGTGATTGATAGATTTTGCTACTTGCTTGTCAAGATGCTCATGTTCACGGTATTCAGCTATCACACCAACCCAGAGACTGATGACTGTTCTGGCCTATTAATAAAAGTCTATTACAGTGCATTGATGCTACTTCTCTCAAACAATATTAATGGAAGCTCTGTGGCAAGAGGCACATTTTAAACTTGCTACAATACAATGAGGTCTATTTCATTGCAATTATTAACTCTTTTACATTTTACTCAGACTGTCCATTCTTAGACATAAAGAACAATCATAAAGTCTTCTCACTTCTTATTTTCCCATTGTTTTAAAAATGTGTTGTTCACCAGCCCATTATTATAAAAGCAATTAGTGATTTTTCAGTACCTGTACTTGCAACTGCTGAAATTGAGACAATATGAAGTGCAGACAATTTTATGAAACGCTGAATAGTTACCTTTCAAAAATAAAAGAATCACAAGTTGACAATTCAGACACTGAAGGACTCAAGACCAATCATTGATTGTGAAGATCTTATGTTAGAGCTCAACTGGCAACAGGCAATGAATGAAACGTATTTCTGCAAATAATATGAGATAGAAAAGGAAAATAATAAAAATACCCACCAATCTTGAACATGCTTAAAGTTGTAAAGGCAATATGCTGTCAATTTTTTTTTCTTGTTATCAAGCAGCACATTCTATTTTTCCATATATGCTCCTCTAAGACGAACTTGTTGCCTTCTGTCACTCAAGTTTTGGTTTGATTCTGTGACATTCAAACTGGAATGCCTTGATCCTGCTAAAGAAGGTAAATAGTTAACAGTTAAGATACTTCCAATATTTCAGATATGGGAGCAGAACTCAGCCTGCACATCAGGAAAACGGATAAAAGACACTGAGCTCTAATATCTCAACTCAACTTTTTTCTTTTAAGTAGAACTTCAATAAGCCTCTAGTTCTAGAGCTTCCATAGTCACTTAATAGTATTTTAAGTAGAAAAATCTGAAAAACAATAAAACAGACTTTGTCCATGAAAATGCTTACAAACTGTTTAGCTTTAAGCATGGCAGCAATGCCTGTTAGTTTTCTTCGATGACGATACTTACCTTGTAGCAGTTAAGCATATGCTTAACTGTTTCACTGGGAGTCCATAGCCTTATAAAAACCTACAAGGTATGACAAATTCTTTTGTTTGTAAAATATGTGTAATTTTCCAGAAAATCTAGGTTCAGCAATCACAATCTCAATTAGCACACCTAGATACTCCACCTGCACAAACTGCTGGTGCTCCACTGACTTTAAATAACCCAGTGAAGATATAGCCTCAGGACCCCAAACAGTGCTGGTAGTCCTAACAGCCCTCAAAGGCTGAAGACTTGGAGCTCACTCAGAGAGGCTGTGCTGGATTTAGTGATAATGGCTTAAGAGGTTACCTCTCCCAGCTGTCTGCAGCAGTCCCCCACCAGAAGCTGAAACAGAGCCATCAGAAAGTGATATGGTCCAGCCCTCATCATAGAGCTCTGAGCCAGCACATTAATTTTAACTGCCAATGGTCTGCAAATTGTAACAATTGATAAACTGGCACTTGCTTACATCTGCTGCCTCCTCAAGTAAGGTGGAAGACTGTGGCAAAGTGGCAGGGTAGACATTAAGGGCGGTAACCCCTTCCTAAACCCCAACAAAATTAATAGCACTTGTTTGCCAGAGCTCTAATCTGCTCAGAGTGGAACAGTATGTTGAAAGAAGCAACTCCATTTAACTTCGTTTGGGGGGAATGAAGAGCAAGAATTTTTTACATTTCACGAGGCAGTGAATGGCAAAGAATTAGTGTATATACAGTACCCCTTGTAATTTTAATTCACATTGCCCCCTCTCAGTGAATAAATCTTGTTAAACCTTATCCTCTTGGAGACCATCTGGATGAAAACTATTCAGGAAACGTCACCATTGGTACAAGAACTTAAATCTCACCATAAATCTCAGCATGTCAAAGCCAAGCATGCATGCCTTAAAGAAACTCTGCAGCTGTGACTCGCTCGGAGTTGCAGACATGTGTGTGCAAATGGTGCCTCCCAAGAAACACACTGCTACATTTCAGTAACTCTTAAAAACAAATGAAAGCAAACTCGGGGATTTTCTCATTTTCAGATAGCTTTATCCTATTTTTAATACAAAAGAAACAAAATAGTTTAATAAAAGCTACAGAAAATTTACTACCCTATTATAACTGTACCGGTTCAAATGATCTCCACCCTTGTACTTATCTTGCTCTGATTACTTCTCCCTCTCTTCCAAAGTGCATGTGCTAATGTGGCAACCTATGCTGAAAATCAGAAATCATGATTACTTTGCTCTGTAATCTGATTGCCTGTACAGTTAGACACCTGCCTTCCTGGCAAATTTCTTTATGGTAACGGGGTAGGAGCAGGTTGGCCTTTTAAGTGCCAGATACCGTCAAAACAGCTTCAATCTAAGCTCAGTGAGAACACTACTGTTATCCAACAGCTCATATTCTCCTCTCTCTCCACTCCAAACCTAGTAGAACTGTTTTTACAGAAATGGATTTTGTGTTCAGTCCACTAACTTCAAAATGTGGAGAAACATAATGCAAAATTTACAAGACAATCCATCCAGTGGGTGAAAAAATAGAAAAGTAACTAAGAGAATTAATCTAGATTCAAAGCTTTGACAAAAAAATTTGGGGGCATAAATGCAGGCTTGTTGAAACAAAAGGTTCTGCAAATTCGCTTCATTTTCCCTCCTTTCCATATAGGGAAAAAAAAACCCACAAATATTGGAAAAGGACTAAAATTATTAACTTCCGGCAATTTAAAAAAACTATTTCTGAAAAAAATTCAAAAGGAGCTTGTTCAGAAGCATTTTTCAAGTAAGGAAAAAACTTACTAAACATAGGTAAATCCTAAGCAGCCCGTTTTATTTTCATTCTATTTTGCTTAACTGAAACTGAAGTTTTTTCTGTTTTCTGTCTTCTGAAAAACTTGCATCTTGGAACTGCCAGACGACCTAAAGATCAGCTACTTTTACACAGTGAAAGCAGCTTTGGAGCCTGGGAATAGGTTGATTAGACGTGCTAGATGAATACAAGCTGCATCAGCCAAAGCAAATAGAATATTTCTGGTACATATCAATGTATCACAATTGATAAGCCAGGCTTTCTCCAAAAGATGTGCAAGTTTCCTGATGAGTCAGCAAAGTAACGATGGTGGACTCAACAACCTTAAAGGTATTTTCCAAGCTAAATGATTCTATGATTCTAAGATTACTGGACTTTACTCTTTAATTCAATACAAGTGATCCAGGTTTATTTTTGCAAGATCGTCCAGTTCTGTGCAGCTGTGTGTCACCACTGTAAAGCTACCACCACAACAGCAGAAATGACTCTGATTTGCTAATGCAGGTTCTTGCTTGGCTAATCATTAAATAAAAAACAACCAAAAAAAAGAGGAGCTCAATTAGCCTTAGAGGTAATAGGTGCTAGCAAGACATGCAAAGACTGCCCTGGTGGCTCCCTGTAAAGTAACCATCCTTTCTCCACAAGTGCAGAGATATTCAGTAAGAATTATCAGCCTTCCTCTGGAAAAGCAATGCCGTCTGGCCTCAGTAAATGGGCTTCAGCATACAGTTGTGTAAGAATTGTAGAATGAACCAGTTGTATCCCCCATAAAGGAAACATTTGCTAGCTCAGAATGCAAGATGCTTGGCAACACGTTGTTGACATGCAAGGTGTATGGTTTCTTCTTTTTCAAGCTGTATCCCATGCTGGGTTCTAATTCCTCCCACATGAACTTCTAGACCAAATTGGGGAGCTAAATTAGGAAAGGATACTGTTTTTCTCTGCCTGAATAGTCAATGGATGAAGACACGTGGGCTGAATTATCCTCTGGAGGTGCATATCACTTTCCAGCATCAATGGGGGAGCCTTGGGTGATTAGGTACTAACTTAGGTGCCACAGTTTCATGCTTGAAGTCAGGTGGCTCAAATCCAGGAGCAACTGTGCTTCTCCTTCTGTCCTAAATTGGTGCATGCTGTTGCTACACATTACAAAACAAATAGCAAAAAGTAGTCATTTTCGTGGAAGTGATAACAGCTAGTATAAAAGCTAGTGCTTTGGATCTAAACCTAGAATACTATTATTATTACAGGAATCCAGCCTGTTTCATATGTCCTTTAACTTCAGTCCTTCAGCTATGCAGAGCTGCGTAACTGAACATACTGTGTAAGATTATTTCCACTTTTCATGGAAGCTTCACCCAGAGCTAGCCTATTGGAAGCAGGACAGCAAATTTTCAAGGCCAACTTGCTGCTCTGGTACAGTAAATCAGTTGTTCCTACAGCAAGTAGCATACAGATTTTTTTTTCACTGCATAACAAGGAAAGGATGACTCAAGCTGAGTTTCACAGGTGAAGTTCAGATGAGTTCAGATCTATTCAAGCCCTCGCAATGTTTCCATATGCTTGACTCAAATCCAAACATCTAATCGTCAGCTCCAAACAAAAACTTCCAATGAAGAAGCAGAGCAGGGAATTGTGAACTCTGCTTTCCAGCACTACGGACTTGAGCGCTTTTTTTTATAATCTGTCATTTGTACTTTTTCATACTAAAGGTGACAGTCTAATTCACATATGACCAACACCCATAAATCATGTTGGGGGGAGGAAATATTCATAAATCCATATCAAACAGAACCCAAATTATGACAAATGACATGGCAGTCATAAAATTGCACAAGCACAACTCACCAAGTCATTAATTTCATGGCCCTGGAAAATAAACAGACACATTTTTTTCGCAGCCCTAATAAATTTTAAAAAACTCAAAGAATGGTCCATCTGCTTCGAATAATTTTTAATTTCCTATTCTGTCTCGTTCCCATTAGCTATTCCACTGAGATATTTGCTAAATTCTTTCATTTGCCTCCTCCCATCTGTATTCAATTACTCTATTCCCAAATAGAGTTAGTTTTTCTTTCTCCTAAGTGCAGTACAAAATATCCCCACCTGTACCTTAAAGCAAATGTTATGTGTGTTTTATTATCTGTTAGACTCTATGAGTCATTCTAACTCGATTGCCTGTGCTGAAAGACTTGGAGGGCAATCTGATTTTGATGTTTTCTGGCTTTGGTGAAAAACACCTGCCTGATTCTCATAGCTAATCTATTAACTTGGTAAATGCCTCAACAGATGTTCTAGAATCAGCTAGGGATCAGGGTCTGTCCTCGTGACAGCGTCTGCTTGTAAGCTTGAAATATTTAAATGTTCAGAGATCAGAGGCCAATGATGTGTTTTGGGTACAAGCTTTCACTAAATCATATTTTTTCAGTCAGTCCCTGGAGTGCATTCCACATACAATAAGTGGCTGGAGCGTTCTGACTGAGCAGGCCAACAATACAGGCCTCCTTGAACTTTGAAGGGACATGAATTTCAAGGCAGCATTGGCTTCTTTTACTGAAAAATGGAACAAATTTTAGACTGTGCCGAAGCTGTTCCCTTTTAAGCTACATGTCTTTTTTTCCAGTTCCTTTTCTTTCTTCCTAATGAAACCCATTAAGAAAATATAAGGCTTGGCTTTGAGACCTCCCTTTCCAAGGATAACTTAATGTCTCCAAGGAACCTGTTCCAAGCCGTCATCCTCTGTTTGGGTCACCACTGCTCTGCATGATTCATTTACTGTGTGCCTGATCCTCCAATTTTTAACACTGATTTTAATCCAGGATTGCTCCACTGACTCTAAGCCATTCCACTCTGTAACAGCCCCTAAGGCTCACAGACTGGCTGGGATCACCAGAGCAGAGCAATCCCCTGAGAAGGCTTTAGTCCTCCCATAGGAAGGGTGGGATAGATGCATGACATCAGTGTCAAGCCCACATGAACTCCCATTTTGCAGGTTAAGGCACTTTTCTGTCAAGCTAACACCCCCAGAAAAACACAAATGAGAAAAAAAGGCTCACAACACAGAAAACCCCACAACTACTGCTGGCCCCACTCTGCTATAAGAAATTTCCTCGTGACAATCAAAGCTGGACCTGAGAGCCTAAAAATGTTTATTACTTTTACGAGCTTTTATATTACCTTGATTCTTGTAAGAAAAGCTCCAGATTGTGATAAAATGTCCAAATGTTTCTAACTAAAATGGCTGCAAGCTTCACTGCAAAAATTTTCTCAATGAGATCACATAAAAGCAGAACAAATAGAAAACAGGAGACCTTCCTCTGACCTTCACTCATCACTTGACTCTGGTCACTTCACTTACCCTCTGTTTACCTCCACTTCTTCATTTGCTAAATGGGTTTCATTAATGCAAACTTACTTCATTGTTTTAAAGCTTAATTAGTTAATGTTTGTAAAGCGTTTTGAGATCAATACAGCAGTATTACCAATGTATTCAAAATCTCATCTCTGCTTCTATTTGCTCTTGGAGGCTTGACAAAAAGAGTTTCACTGTTCCACATCTTCAACAATGCTCAGAAGCAGCTCTGTTGTTAGAGCTCTCATATGAGCGATCAGCAGATGGAGTTGGAGGAGTGAGAAGGGAAAGACTGATTCTTACTCTTATTGCTGTTACACATGCTGCTTTCTAGAAAACAGAAAATATGAAGGGAGCGTTTATATCAAATACTTAATCATTTAAAGGAAGACACTGAAAGTACAGAGAACTGCTTATGTGTATTTTGAAATTACCGCATTTTTCAAAAGCACCCTTTTGGGAAAGCCATCAGGTTGGCCTCCAAGCCTGACAGGAGCTGGAGAAATGTTCAAAATGTGAGATGAAGGAGAAGAAAGAAGAAAGGTTCATTAGAAACAGTGTTTCCAACTGAGGATATAGGGCAAAAAGCTTCATTAAGGAGGAAAAAGAGATTTTCTGTCTGTAACCAAAAGTGAAAGAATTTGTCATTCTTAACTTACCTTTTAGAAATAGTTTCTTCCTTCAGTTTTCAGACTGTACCTCTGCTAAAATCAAATGTACTCCTTCCCTGTCACTGAGAGATTAAAAAAAATTGAACCGGTTACTGGAAAGTTTGATTTTAAAGTATAATCCCTTCAATATTTCCTTTACAAATTAGGCAGACATCATAGAATCATAGAATATGCTGAGTTGGAAGGGACCCATCAGGATCATCAAGTTCAACTCCTGGTCCTGCACAGGACACCCCAAGAATCACACCATGTGCCTGAGAGCGTTGTCCAAACACTGCTTGAGCTCTGCCAGGCTGGTGCTGTGACCACTTCCCTGGGGAGCTGTTCCAGTGCCTGACCACCCTCTGGGTGAAGAAGCTTTTTCTGATATCCAACCTAAGCCTCCCCTGGCTCAGCTTCAGGCTATTTCCTCAAATCCTGTCACTGTCACCACAGAGCAGAAATCAGTGCCTGCCCCTCCTCCTTCCCTCACGAGGAAGTTGTAACTGCAATGGGGTCTCCCCTCAGTCTCCTCCAGACTGAATAGACCAAGCAACCTCAGCCACTCTTCATACAGCTTCACCTCCAGACACTTCGCCATCCTTGTGGTCCTGCTTTGGATGCTCTCTAACAGCTCAATGTCTTTTTAATATTGTGGTGCCCCCAGGACTTGAGGTGAGGCTGCATCAGTGCAGAGCAGAGTGGGACAATCACCTCTTTTGTCCAGCTGTTGATGCTGTGCCTATGGACCCCAGATATGTTGCACTCACTCTTCATTTCTTGTCTATTTTGACATTTTAGAAGTGGTATTACCAGAGGTAGATGTGATATCATCAGTGCATGTGGCAAACACAGGCTTTTTCTTATGGCCTTGGCAACCTGGAGGCAATCTCCAGACCAAAGCAAGGTTGCATGCTGTCCTAGTTTGGACAAATTTGGAGGAAAAATATCCTCTGATAGAAGACAGGTTACAACCACCCCTCCCCCACCAGGTTCGGGGGAAAAAAAGACACATGCCTATGCATCTCTTTTGCAAAGGTTAAGATTATGGTTTGGGATCCTCTCTAATCTACAGCAATTTAGAACCTTTCATTTGTATCCTACATATCTTTTCTTCAGTAAACATTTGAAAAGAAAGTTACCTTCCAGATTAACACAAGGAAATGAATATATTTTTCATATCATATTCATGCAGCTCCATTGATACAAGTTTTATTTGTAGACCCTTTGAAAATACACAGAGAAATACACAAGTTATAAACCAAGAATAATTCAGTATGATGTTGTTATAGCTGTCCACAGCAGAGGGTGCTAAGATTAAAGAGTTAACATTTGGGGCAATGGGAGCAAATTCACAGCAGGCAGAGATAGATGTTTGTTGATTACTGGAGCAATAAAGACTTGGTTGACTCTGCATGAATGATACCTCTGCTGTTTGGGTTTTTTCCCCTGAAATTCAGGTTTTTCATAAGAAAGGAAGTACAACATCCAGAGCAGAACATGATGTGTGGCTTCTTGCATCAACAATTTTACTCAGAAATTGAATTTAGCTTACACACTAATAAAAACAAATCAGATCAAACAAACAAGCAGACCGTTCTCCTATACTTCGCCTCTTTTTTACCCTGAAGTCTTTAATTGGTCTCAGGAAGATACATTTATCTCACGCCAAAAGCAGCCTTAAGTAAGTAAAAGAGGAAAATTCAGAAATACTTCTGCCAGTGAAACTGGCCGTTACTGCAATGAAAATGAGCTATCTGACTGATAGCTTAGCTTCTATTGTTTTTCAGTGAAAACCCATCCTTGAATTTAGATCTGTTTAATGACATTATTACATTAAACTTGTTATTTGAAAATAGACAAACAGCTCCAAAAATATCCTGCTACCAGACACATGTTTGGCTTCATCTCTTCAGAGATGACTGAACACGTCATTAAGTCCCCCCTCCTTATAGCTACCAACCCACCAGTTTTCACAGACTGTTAAGCTTGCTTGTGGGGCAGAGTGAAGCAAAAAGAAGGGAAGAAACAAAAGCTCTGAAGTGTATGCCCAAGGGCTTGGAAAGATCACAAGTTTGAGAAGGGATTACCGAGACTTTGGCCAGTGAGTCACACTGAACTCAGAACAGGAGCAAATGAAATTTTTTACCCTTTGATGCAGTGGCCTCTGTCAGTTCACCACACAAGGGAAGCCTCCTGGATTCTCTGCTCCTTCACGCACACCAGGCCTCTCTTCCATTGAGCCCAGGAGCAGCAAATGGGGTTCTCACTTTGAAACACCTTGGAAGCTATCATCCTCAGCATCAGCTCTCTGACTTACAATACCAAAATCCATGATGAAAAAGAAACCAAACCAAACCAAAACAAAAAAAGCCCCGAAAACAACAGAAAATAAACCAAAACCCATATCCCCCCCAACTTTACAGAAATCAGCAATCCAGGGCAGTTTTCTGCTTTCTAGTTTTGACATCAGAGGAACTACTGATTTATACCAGAATGGGAAGTCACACTTGGGGAGAGAACAGATGGTTCAACAGGTCTGCTTAAAAGCACAGGATACTTGTGCTGCAGAAAGGCATGACGGAGAAAATAAGGCTTAAAGACAGCCTTGCAGAAAAAGCTCATACACACTGTGGCTGGAAACTTGTGAATCCAGGCTTTGACCATCAAAGCAACTGAGGCAGCTCCCCACAGACACTTACTTATTTCAGCAGAAGTTAGGAGGCTGAAGGGCATTGGGGTAATCAGCGTTTTGAGGGACCTGGACTTCATCACTCTGGTGTAACCTAAGACCTTTGTGCCTTGAGCCCCAGTTTCCCATCTTGTTGCAAGTTGATAGGAATCTGGTTACCTATGATAAGCCAAAAAGAAAAACCCCGTAATACTCAGTAGAGCATATACACAAGTCCTCATGGAATAATTCCTGTTATGATGGGCATCATAATACTGAAATTAATTTAGCCACCATTCAGTTACATGTTCTTTTTTTTCTTTCCCCTCCAAGTCCACCACTCTCACTAGGCATGACTGCTCACTGAAGAGTGAAGACAAGTAGTAAATAAAAAGCAATGAAAGCTGTTTTACATCTCTTTTCATCCCCTCTACGCAGCTCCCTCAACCTTAAATTTTAGGGGAATAAAGACCAGGTTTTCTATGCAGACAATGAAAAGTAAATGCATTGAATGTCAATTCTATAGGAAAGAAAAGAAGAGACTGAAAGAAAGAAACCCATAAAAGGAAATGCACCACATTCTTCCACCCTCTACCCCAACAAATCCAATTAAACTTGCCAAGACACACACACATGCCGTCAATCATTCCAGATTCTATCCACCCTATCAATATTTCAGCAGCATTTCACTCTCTTACTTTCCAGGACTATGCACACTCCACACAGCATGCACTCATTGTTCCCCATTCTCCTTCCTTGTCCCTCTTAATCAGTCACAACAAGTCACATTCATTCCTTTCCTGCACCTTATGCTACACCAAACTAGCTGGTTAGCTGGCACAGCAGAGCTTCTTTGTGCTCCACTGATGCTTTGGGGCTTGGCT
>VZTI01005243.1:1806299-1875670 GCA_013397865.1 Struthidea cinerea | reverse complement strand
TAAAGGGTGAAAGGCAGGATGCAAAATATGGCTGTTTATAGACAAAAGGACACTGTCACAGAGGAACTGTGTTCATGCTTATAACACAATTTTGCTTATTGTGAAATACTGCTATCCTATGGTAGTGGCCTCTTTTTAATGAGCACGAGCTCATTTTAATGAGTCTACAATGAGTAGACTCAAAATTTCTGGTAACAAGAGATCCAAAAGTTCCCCAGAGACCTTATATACCTGACATGGGCATTCTCAAAGCCTGCCTAGACACGCAACCATTCTCAAAATAACTTCAGTAATTTGGATCTATGTTCTTATGCAAGCTGTTCTGGTTTGGAACAGAACTCAATCTCCTTTACGGGAAGGGGAGATGCATGATGGTCTTTCATTCTGTCTATCTTGTGCACTCTCAGGGCTGCCCTTGAGGATGGACATACACGGTAACTCATTTTCAAAGATAAGGATTATTTGGGGTGCACTAGAAAGATCACAGTCATACCTTGTGCCAGTATAACAGGTCAGTCGACTTTCTCTTCAAATTCTCACTTGATATCACTATGAGAAACAGGGAAACCTAACATGATGGAGGATTTAACCAGCTATTGGGCCATCTTTACAGGCAGTGACCTAAAGTGGCTCCAAAAGAATGGGTGGGCTTTCAGGCAGGCAGTAGCTATTAAAGCAGAGAAATCTGTCTATAAAAATTTTATCCTTTTCCAGTGTTCCCATGTCCTGAACTGCTCCAATACTGAGTGAATTCCAAGCTTAAAGCTGTGTTCCTTCTGTGAGTTCCTATTCCATCCCTAGGATATTTTTCTTCATTTTTTGAAAGGACTAAAGAGCTTATATTGCAGCCTCATACAAGAAGGCTGAAGCACACAAATGAAATGGCACAAAAATACAGTGGTGACCACTGTATGTGCTGGCACAGCCACCAGACAGTAAAGACCAGTCATACAACTTGATATATTTGGCTCTGAATATATATGATACATGCGATCAGTCTGTACTATTCCTCAAATCCAAAAAGAAACTGCCAAAGGTTAAAACTTCTCTTTCTTTTGCGAAGAGGATTTTTTGTTTTCTAGAATCACAGCCTTCCACCTGCTGAGCTCTAATTTCTGGGTCTAAAAATGCTCTTCAAAGTCCCACCTTCAGTTTTCAAATACTCTCCTAAAAATTGTCTCTCTGTATGACCACCCTAACCCCCAGTGAAATTTTAACCTGTCGCTGCACAAAATGTGAATTAGAATAAGATTATAAAGCTTCCTTATTACCAGTAAAAAAACCTGAGAGATAAAAGACTCATGGTTTCACTGCAACTTTTACACAGAATGAATTTAAACATTAACTTTGCAGCTTCAGTTTTATTTAAACGTTAAGGAATGTTGAGTTGCCAATAGCAGGAGAGAATTCATCTGGATAGCATAACTTCATCTCCCATCCTGGAGAGAACTGACAAGTACCTTCCCTTGGAGGATCCCGTTCTGCTTCCTCATGCTGAGGCATAGCATGCAGTCCTCTGGGGCTCACAGGAAAAGCCGCTTGAAA
This sequence comes from Struthidea cinerea, assembly GCA_013397865.1. Lineage (NCBI taxonomy): Eukaryota > Metazoa > Chordata > Aves > Passeriformes > Corcoracidae > Struthidea > Struthidea cinerea. The sequence goes on along the minus strand of VZTI01005243.1, from coordinate 1,874,125 downwards.
GTTTCATGCCTTGAAAGTGCAGGCAAGGCCAACTGCATGTGGAGGACTACAGCTTCCTCCAGCAGACACCCTGCAAATCATTTGAGAGTGGGCTGAGATCAAGAGTACCTGAGTACATAGAGGCTTGTTATTCAGATAGTTCACTGCCTCTTTTCAGCTGTCTTGCTGGAGATCTACGCTTTGGAGAACCCCAACCTGTCATCTAAGAAGGAGTTTCAGGGCTCCTTTGAAGCAATACTTCCTAAAAACATGAAGGGAACTGTGTAAACTTGGATCCAGGGTAAAAAAGTAAAAACCTCACGCTGCACAGTTACAGCTTTAATATAGTCTTCAAAGTTTTGAAAACAGACTTTCCTGAAGGTGCTGTCCAGAAACTGTTTCTTCTCTGACCCTCTTAGCGTTTTCCACTTTTTAAATCTGAGAAACTTTCTTGCATAAGGCAGAAATCCAGACTTTGAGCGGATAAAAGAAGAAAAGGGGAAAAAGAAGAAACCTGGTGATTGTTGCTCCCTTGGGCAGTTATGTATCCTGTCAATAATTAGTGTTTACTCATATTTGTAACATGGTTATCTGCCAAACACAAACACCACTTGCTGCAAATAGCTCAGCTAGGAAGAACCAAAGCCATAAAGAACTTCTGAATGAGTCAGCAATCAGAATTGACCATACAGCACCTGGAGAATATTGACTGCAATGTGACCTGTTTCCTGTATTTGGTGAGCAATATGTGATTTCCACATTAAATTGGAAAATTACTTTATGACTGAAAAAAAGTCACAGTTGTGCACACATGCAGTCTGAACACCAGCTACTTATCTCTGGTAACATGAACTCAGCTGACTTGGGGATTGCCTGGAGGCCTCCAGGGCACTAGCAAACACGGCATCAAATGACTCCAGCACAGCCTTTTCAGAGAATTGTTTGACATAGAAGGATGCTGTGAGTCACCCTGGTTTTATGTGCAGTGTTTGTGGGAAGCCGGTGCAAAAAAGAGCTGAGGAGCATTCAAGAATGTAGCTGGCAAGGTGATGACATGTGATTCTAATAAGGAAATTACAGTTTTTCTCAGCCCTGGTTTTGGTAAGGGGTCACTTGCTGCAACGTGTGGAATTTCTTTAGAGTGCTGCATCTTGCGCCCTGTTCTTGGGAACACAGTGGGCAAAGCTCCCAGGGTATGATTGATTAAAATAGCTACCACATGTTTATCTGTGTATTTATCTGATGGTAGAAACCATGTGTATACAGGCAGCAATTCTGACCTTAATTTACAACCAGGTCACCTGTTTTCTACTGCACTAGTGATGTTATGAGGTAAAAATCACAGCTGAAAGGAGCAAAGCTCCCTCTGTTTATGCTGGAAGGGAAAGTGAGTTCTGAATTACTCAGCAGGCCAGATTTGCCGGTGAAGGACTCTTGCATTCTAATATTTGTTACAATGTCTGCTCATGGAATGTGGACAGAGTAAGGCAACCACAAGCGGGTGCCTAAAGCCAGCACTCTCAACAGGGAGCAAATAAAGTTTGCCAACAAGGAGTTCCGAGGAGTCTCTATCTTTTGACTTCCCATCCCTCTTCGCAATTTAGAAACATATCTTCCCAGACCCTGACCTTGGTAATTAGCATTTAAAACTTACAGCCTTGAATATGTGAGGCTTGGAATTACAATCTCACTTTTCAGAAATAAGAAAGGGCTAAGATCTGTGGTCTTTTCTAACACACCCTAAAGAGTATGTGCTCTGTTTTAATCCATCAGCCTGGGTTTTAGGTCCTACACATGGAACCGGTCTTCTAAGAGAGCCTGTTGGCAATAGCCCAGTGAATGTGCACTCTAGCACTTAATCTGTGAGTCTGGGTGGTCTTAGATTAAAGCAAGGCCCAGAATGGGTCAGCAATCTCAACATCTAGCAGCATTTTTGGTTATTTGACAACATTAACATCAATGTTGTCATGCAAAATTTTATGTGTCTTCAGTGCTGGGTGACAGCCAAATGGGTTTTTGACAATCTAAACAGTTTGTCACTTAGACCACTTGGTGTAATGGCCTTATCCTCCTGTCAATTCATCTTCCCCAATGAGCCTTGGAAGCTACCATCCTTTCTATGCCTCTACACTTTCTTACACACTTCCCTTTAAACCAGTCTATCACTGGAAATGCCGTTTGGCAGCTTTGATCTCAACTGACATCACTAGGTAGACACTTCATGTGTTCCTCACTCAAAAAGAGGGAAGGATCCTCCCACAGATTTATTCTGGTTGTTTTGCCTGCTCCATCACACCATGCAATACCTGAAACCCCATCCTCACGTGTACAATTTAGAGCAGTCAGAATATGAGCAACACCTGCATGTTTTATGGAGAAGCAGGTAGCCTCTCCTTACTGCTAATGGACTTTGAGTGAATGGGGCAATGTATTCCCAGTTATTCAAGCAAATTGAAAATTATTGCTAATACAGCACCTGGACAAGCTGCCATTCTTCAAATGAACAAAATCCCACAGTGAATGAACCGTTCTCTCCCTTCCTTCCATTTTCTGACATCGTTGTTACTTATTAGGTGCAGCTAGCAGAATGTGTTTCCTGGTAAATCACGATCTAGGATTCATATTTGAAGAAGATTATAATTTCAGACTTGAACCTAACTCTGTGTTTTCCCTGCATGGGGACATGGAACAGGATTGAAATTGTTCATTCAAAAGATGGCAGCCAGATGCAGTTTGTGTCTGACCTTTGCATTAGGTGGGTATTCAGATCAAAAGTGTAGTTTCAGAGCTGTCTCTGCCTGGCTCCCTTCCACAGGTCAACTGATTTTTCAAGAAGGTGCTCTGGAAAAGATTAATTTACATTAATCTTTTTAATTAGTTTTTAAATTAATTCAAGTTAAACTGTGTTGCTACTATCACGTTATGAAAGACAACTAGAGAAAAGGCCTCCAAATGAGGGACATATCCATCAGCCAAGAGGCTGATATGACTAGTACCAGTCTCTAGCACAATGCTTTCTGTCAGATTCACAATTTAATGGTTTGTCTTACTTAAAAACACACAACCCTCCCAGCCACCCCACACCAATCCAAACACTGAATTATTTGGAAAGACCTAGGCTGGGATGATGCCTGCATCTTTAATGTATCGTCTATATGCAGCATATAAAAATACGTATTTCTTAGAGACACATTTTCTGTTATGCTATTATTTGAATGCACACACACAGTTTCCTGTGTCAAAAGATGGTAAAGTAAGATCCAGTAAAGGAATCAACACAAACTAGGAAACAGAGATAAACAGAGACTCACCAAGCAACTAGAATGCAACAGTAAAGCAGCCAACAGTCCTCAAGCCACTGCTTCAGGCTAAATTAATCCCAAGCATTCAGGACATTTGTTCCAATCTTTTCATGCAGACCTCCTGAGTAAACTGCAACGATATTCTTCCATTAGCAAGACAAACAAGTCATATTATGGGAAAATCTATAACCTTCTAACTCCTCCCCAAAATGTCTATTGACAAGGACAAGGCTGTTGAACTCTGAAAGCCTGCTGAAAGTTCCTTGCAAAAGACTATGGGATTGCCCTCGACAGAAAGGAGGAGAACAAGCTCTCACAGATGCAATTTAAAGGCCAACAGGCTGATGGCCCTTGAACAACCCACACTTCAGTAATAGGTGCAGTTTAAATGCCAATAGAGGCTAGGGCTTGAATTAGGCAGCATAGCTGAGATTTGGCACACAAGCCCTGTATCCACACAGAGGGTGGGAATTGCTGTGAGGGCTGTAAATGGAGGCTCTGCTCCACTAGATCTGATCCAAGGGTTGCGTCTGGATTAAAGGGGGAAAAGGACTTTGGTTGTGCTGTGCAGGCACAAACCCTTTGGGGGCTGCAGAGACTCTTTTACAGGCAAGTAGAGAATATGTTCAACTCTACTTGTTCAAGTTGCACCTAGACAATCAACAGGGTCCTACATAGATTGGAGTGAGCTTTTCTTCTTCCCCTAAACAATTCACCTTCTTCGCCATAAAATACCAATTAAAAAAAGGTTTAAAAGATCATGCTAATAAGGAAAAAGCCTTGGGGTTCATCTGCATTTTACATTTCAGACAAACCCGACTCCACAACGTCCAGATACCAAACCAGCTTGGTAGTAATCATTTATTTCAGCAGGTATGCAAAGATGTTCAGGACATCACGTGCTGGGATTTATCACAGAGCAAAAGATTTAAGGCTCTCCTGAATTAAAAAAAACCCCCAAATCTCAGTTTCTAAAACAGTATCATGTTACCAGGCTGTATCAATAACAGTAACAATACTGTTGGGTGAATCAGCCTTTCAGATTTATAATTTATGATAACAACAGCATGAAAAGCCAAGCTGTGTATGAAACAGAGTTAAATTTAGATCTAAAACAAAGGGTCAGCTGAAACACACATTGGATGCCTATGGAGAGGTAGAGCAATCTTTTGATCAAGAAAAAGGAGCAAGACTCAGGGGAGATGGGCTCCAATTCCAGCGCATTTCCTATAGGACACTGAAAAAATGATCTCCCTCCTTTCTATCTTTATTTCCTCAGTGGTGTCACAGGTTGGCTTGGGAAGACAGTAAGATTCTGGAATGATGGACAGTATTTGAAGAGCAAGGTACTGCTCTTTCAACAGTTGTGGATGAGCCTGGCTCCAGATGCTTCTCACACACAGACTCACACACACATTGCTTCATTTCATAAGCGAGATTTTAAACGTGATCATCATAGACCAAGAATGTTAATTAAATGTACTGAAGACAATGACACTTTTTTCTGAGTTAAAACATGCAGAGTCTGGCCCTGTCTCTGGACACAGTGAGCAGGTCTCAGAGTTCTCATTTCAGCAGTTTGCTCACATATATGTCAATGTGAGCTGTTAGTTTAGTTAACACTTCACACATTTTATGTAATCAGAAATATTTTAGCTGAGAGTTTCAAATTCCAAACGAAGCTACAAATTTCAGGTATAAAATGCAATTTTTACAACTTTTCATGATACTTAGATGCTTGTATTTGGTTTACAATTTTCTGCTTATAATTTAAATATGAATCCCTTTACAAAGCATGGCCTGAGCGGAATCTCTCTTAATGCTGTTTTTTTTACTTGTGAGAGATAAAGAAATGATCAGTGTACCATCTCAGAACCACATATGTGTAGTTTTGTGCATGAGGGCAGTGCCAGCTGTGAAAACTGGGCTTAATAATAAATTTTTGCACAATTAAAATAATTTTTCAACAATTCCCTAGCAAAGAGGTAGAGGGGAAGGGAAAGGTATTCAAATTCAAAATCTCTGCCGGACCACAACATACAATTTGTTTGCCTGTTGTGAAAGACCTATTTATTAATTAGGACTGTTCCTGATTTGCAAGTGAAATCAGTGCATGAGAAAGTCATAACCTTCATACTTAAGTACCTCAGCCTTGAGGCAACTAAGAATGCTCCAAAACAGAGGACACCAAAGATGCCCATCACACTTCCTAAATACTAAGATAAAGTATATTAATAGAGATGACGGACTATGTAACATCACACTTGTCTTAGTTAGGGGTGAATGGTTGCAATTTTGTTTTAAAAAATGTATTTTTACTTCTCTGGCAAGAGCAAGGAAAATACATGAAGCTTTTAAAAGAACACAAAATGGTGAGGGGATCAGGTATATTTCATATTATTTGTTTGTTTTTTTAAGAACACACCACGCACATCTCCATCTTGGGACAAAAGCAGAGTCACACAGTGCATGGGCAACATCCTCCTCCAGAAGTCACTGCAGATATACATAATGCTCACTTCTTGGGATGTGGTTATATCCTTACAGTAGTCTTCAACAAACCACTGAACAGTCTTTGTCAAGTCCTTCAGGACTTCTACACAATATAAAGTAATATAGTTTGTCAACTTTAGATAAGAATGTACTGATACATAAAATTTTCAAACCACAGAAAAAAATCCATCCTGAGAAAACACTTAGCACAAACATGCCCTTCTATTCCAAGGGTACTATCTTTGTGACATATGGGTAACATGGGGAGGTCTGACTATTAGTTTGAAAAGAAACTCAAAATGTAGTGGCTGCTATAAAAGGAAAAGTCAAAATTTCTACAGCAACATTGACTCTTGACTGTGACATGTCCTGTGTAATTTTAGCCAGACAACAGAGAACAGAATTCCATCTGAACAAATTTTTGTAGAAGAATAAACTTCAAAATTCTCAAAACTATGAAAAAGTTACATTTCTCATCCTTAACAGTGCTTCGTAAAGATAGGAATGGAGAAAGATAAGGGTGCTGCCAGAAGGCAGTGAAAGGGTTAGTTGTTTTGAACATGGTATGTGTTATGTGGTCAGATGCTACCTATTCATCCCCAGCATGAATTACCTCACCAGGTCTGTGATCTAAACACATGTAGTTGCTAAGCAATATCCAGTCACAAGGTCTCCCGTAATCTATACCATTTGCTATTTTACTAGAGATGTGCCCTGGTCAGTTTGCTAAAATGATACCTATGTTTCCACATTGGGCAGTAAAACTCATATTTACCAGAAGGGCTGGTGGGTCTCATAAAATAAATTGTTAGAATCCTTCCTCTATAAATAAACGAACAAATAAATAAACAGATGAGTTAGTCTATTCTGTCTACAAAAGGTCTTAATATCTTCTCTTCTTCACCCTGCCATAAGTCCACCTGGCACTGAGGCATGCACCTAGGGTCTCCATTATACATGACAGCTTTCAATGCGGTAAAGAACATTATTTTTGAAGGAGGAGGGAAGGAGAAAAGGCTGATCTTCCTTCTTGCAAAGAAAGGTTTGAAAAGTTAATCAATTTACTAGGGCTGAGCAGATCATGCTGAGAGGCTCCTTGCATATGTATAAATTCTTAGATTTATTCTTGGCTTTAAGCGATCAGTACTGTTTGACATAAACCTCAGCAGCCAGAATTCTGTGTTCTGGTGCAAAATGGAGTGATCATCCTAAACAGAAATGGTTCAAGTCTGGGAAAAAGAATAGAAAAATATAATTCCCTAAGATACTCAAGGATACCCAGATCACCTCTGCAAGCTTGCAGGCTGACAGGACACTTGAACTCTGCACTCCTGCTCAGGTGACATCAGAGGACTATGCTAAAGCAAGACAAGGTCATCTTTCAAAGACATGTAGTTCATTCAGTGCAAATGTTAAAAATCATGAATAGAAATGGTACTGAGGCTAAGATTCCTCTCCCCATCTTAATTATCCCTAACTGCCATTGCAATAGCAAAATTCAAGTGGGAACTCGGGATATCTGTGCCCTAAGCAGTAATCAGGAACCAAGTGGGCTTTTTAACACATGATTTGAAGGTCAAAAAATGCCCCAACAGTGAAGAGACACATGGCATAAGGATAACCATTGCAAGCTAAAAACATTTCTCTCTTAGGTCCTGGTTCTGCAACTCTAACATTGAATCTCATGATCAGTAAGAATCTCTATTCACAGAAGAGTCACCCAGTGAGATTAATGCCTGTGCAGGAACCTGAGCTGGCTGAACATCACTTAAAAATTGTTTGTGATGGACTGTGAAAGCTAATACCTAAGATAATCTTACTGTCATTTCTACAGGTAGCGTGTCACGTCCTGCCCTGAAACGTCTAGCCTGTGTGCAGTTCAAGTCAACGCAAACTGCAGGTGATCTCTCTCTTCCTAACATACTTTCCAAAGAATTAGGCCCAGCCCACAAAACACATAGAGAGGAAGAACTTTTTTCATACTTTACAGACTTCCTTTTCCTCCTAAAATGAACAAACTACTGTTACAATAACTGTTTTAAATGGTAATGCCCAGCCTCAGACTGCACACCAACAGTGTTTATTTTAATTTCTTTAGGACACAGTGTGATAAGAACTGTGAATTTGATAACTCCTCTTAATCCAAAATGTGAAAAACAAGCATCAGTCAACATAAAATACATGTGATACAGCATAGAGCAGAATAATGGGTCTAACACATATGGTATTGTGAGAAGTGATTTTCTGTGACAGCCAAGTATGACAATGAACAGAAGACAAATGAATTTCCTGCACTACGTCCATACGGGTTGCCTGTCCTGCAAGGACTTATATAGAACAAACTGACAAGATCACCTGGAATTACCTAATCTGATTGGCATTATATGTGACAGATAAAACATCTGTGCAGAGAAAACAAAATGTACTTATCCATGACTGAGATACTGACCAAAACCAGATCAAACAGTGGGAAACATTCCTCAAAACAATTTTAACAAGTCTCGCGAAGAGGTCTCAAACAATTTATGGTAATGCAGAGACACGGAACTCAGCACACTTTCAGTTCTAATGACAAGCATGCCACAGTTAATTTAAATGTTCTAGTTGTGTAATGTGTAGAGAAAGGACTGGTGCATAATTTTGAAACTAAAATCATCTGGAAGAGAAATAGGTGAAATAAGAATAATTCAGAATAGTATCTGTCAAGGAAAAAATCGTCCGTTGTTGATCTATCAGAAAGAAAGGTACTTTAAGCATCATTGTTGTGTCCTCTTTGTCCGAGAACGAAGCTTCTATCAATGGATTTTAAAATGCTGCTTTAAATCTGGAAACAAATTGTCCTCTAGAAAACCAAACATTATTGAGTTCAATATGTGGTGGTTGCAAACAGCAGAAACATAGCGAGTATACACAAAGGAGAAAATCTGAATTTTGAAAGGAGTTGCTCAATGAGATTCCACTAACACATTTATTATTGTTAGTAAAACTTCCCAGACTAACCCAAAAGTCATGGATTTTCCCAAAGCATACAAATTATCTCCTTCTCTTTAAGAATTTGTTGCCTGTATCTTAAAATGGTTTATGAGGTTGCTTCAATTTTGGTGACAGAAGAGCAGAAATCTTTAAGTTACACATACAGATTTAGAGGGAGAGAGAGGACAGAGCAGTGCACGGGGAACGGGCTGGGTGGAAAGCATTGAGAGTCTAGATGGAGGATTGCTGTGGTAATAAGGGTGACATGGTAGATGATGGGAAGGTGCTCCAATTAGGGTGTGGGTGTGACAGCATCAGGGTGATGAGAGGAAAATTACTTTCCCAGAGATGCTTGAAATGAACTGGAAGGGAGAAGCCAGTCAGTCAGAACAATGCTCGTTATACAGGTGTCATAGGCACAAGGACTCTGTTTTTCTAGCTGGATACAGCAGGCACAGCATTCAGGCAGCTTAAAAATGCAACTTCCACAGCAGGCTGCATGGGAAGACAGGGGCCCACATAGTCACAAGTTTTCTGCACCCACTTCAACTGCAAGGCCAGGAATCTGCTGAGGGAACCACAAACCACAGTTCGGCCCATTGTGGAATCATTATAGGTCAGGAGATAGCATGATTGCAGCGATACTTGGACATGACTTCCATTTGCCTCAAAAATCAGATATGAGTAATTTAATCATAATCTGCTATCATGAAACTGGCAACTCACCTCTTGTTAAAAATATCAACACTAATAATGCCCTTTTCTTACCTTAGGCCGCATCCTGAAGCTTTTCCACTTGGTGAGCTAGTACCTTCAGCAGGATTACCAGGTACAACTCAGCTGTCAAGCATATGTCCTTTAACCAGGACCTTCTTCAGGCAGCACACCTCCTTTCAGTCACAAGCATGGCACAGCCCCACAGAAATACAGAACGAACACCTCTAACTGTGGATCATCGTCTTCTCGTGAGATACAGCTGTTCCAGGGGTTCCTCACTGCAACAGGCCACAGGGATTTTTTCAAATGCTCATCTCCTTACAGCCTAATAAGAGATTTCCAACAGGCAACCCTACCTGACAAAACCCCGTGTGGTTTTTTGGACTACTTGCACTCATTCCCAGAAATAACCCCAGCTAGAGCTGGCAAGATGCAGATAAATCAACTTACAAGAGAGTAAACCTAAAACTGCATTGGCTATGCAAAAAATCTCCCTGGGATACAGCACTGCTGCTTCAACACAAGTTTTATATGACACATATAATAAATGGAAGAGACCAGTCTCTGGACAGGGCAATTTAAAAGAGGTGTGTCATAAAGATGCTTTGATTTTCCCCTCTGGAAAAATTTCTGTCTCTCCACTCTCTACAAGGAACCTGGGTAGGCCAGGCAACAAAAGCACAACAGCAGACTCTCCACAGAGAGAGGTATCAGAAAAATCATCATGAGTATTTTCCCAGAGAGGGTAGTCTCAGGAGGCAGACCAACATCTGAACAATAATTATGCTTAACTTTCTCCAATCATTTCCCTGAAAATTTTAACAGCAAAAGTAAGTAGACAAATGAGTTTGTACATTGAACTACTTCTGTAAATAACATGCAGACAGAGGAGGGAACCTGGATTAAATTATTAAGAACAATGAAAATTCTTTGGGGGTAAATCTGAAAGGAAAATGTATGCTGTGTTCCACTTGGGAGGATCTGTTTCATGTCACGCATGGCATGAGTTTGCCAGGGCACTGCTTTACTTTTGTAACAAAATACTTTGTGAATATCCTGGTCTCCAAAGGCAGACGTGAGGAGGAACTAGGAATCCTTCAGTTCACAGCTTAACCCATCTGATCAAACCCATGCACTTCTCTTCAGCAGGAGAAAAGCACTGTTGCTGTGTTGTCTCAGACCCTGTACATCCACCCTAATATTCTTCCTGTTTCATCTTTCCCTGTATTTTTAGTCTGGACAGATCATTCTGTTGTACTTGAAGATTCACACACACTCATGGAACTGTTTTATTTCACCCCTCGCTCAGCAAGCCACGCAACAAAAGCCAGAGAAGAGGAGCGAGCTCTGTGTACTGTCAGTGCTACATACTTCTGATTATTATTTCCGCCTGATGGCTTTGGTTTTATCCAAGGATTATTCAGTTTGGGAATAATAGGAGATTTACATGCTTGCACACAGGTCAAATTACAGTCAGAAAGCACATGTGTTGCAATTTCTTCACCTGCAGATTATTCCTGGTGACTGTTATTTTAAAGCTTCCCTAACTGGCAATGGCAGAAATTACTGTTTGAATCCTGTTTGCAGATGAATGCTGATGTCCTCCTGGTGTTCCAGCAGGACATTGCTTTGATATTGAATGATAAATTGTTTCAAATAATATCAGATTAGCTTTTCTAAAGAGCAGTTCGTCAACTGGCTGAATAGATCACTCAAACTTATTGGAAATTTTTCCAAGTAGCTATTTCTTCAACCAAGAGTATTACCGCATCATTTTGAGTTTTATACCATCTCAAGCAAATTAACAGCAACTATAATGCCTTCTCTCTGATCACAGGAACAAGTGCAAATGTTTTATCATTATTCCTGGTATTTCTAAAAGTTTCAGTAATCATTTAGAGATACTAAAAAGGAAATAAACAGAGAGCTATGCTGACTTTTCCTCACTCTAAAAAAAAAAAAAAAAAGTAAAATAAAAACAATGTGAATTTCACTGCCTGTCCTGTAACAAAGCAGGGAAAGAAATGACAGTTTTGGAGCTTCTGAGGAGTTACTGCGACTGACTGAAATACAACTGTGAATTCTGGATATAAATAATGAGAAGAAAATGTAGGAAAAAGCCACTACTTTACTGATCAAGTTATTCATTTTTAATGATGACGTACACAAAGGCAGGCTAAGGAAGCTTACTGGCACCTAATTTAATTTTCAAGTTTATCCAGATTTTCTAGAACCATATAGTACTACCCAGACATGAAAGTAGGCAAAGGATTCTCCATCACTTTTTGGGGTTTTGTGATTAAGTATCTCCTCAAAAATATTCACAGTCACATGTACAAACCTAGTGTCCAAAACAAGACTCCGAACCTTGGGTTACACAGGGTTTAAAATTAAATTAGTAAACGGTCTTTTCCATCTTATTAACATGTAGCAGTAGATGTCTGGGTAAGGGAGAGAAAATCGATTATAATCTCAAAACAGGGCTCCTAAATGTACTTACCAGAAGCATTGGGATATCAGGCACTCCAGCTCCATCAGCTGCACACCAGCAGGGCACAACCCCTCAGCTCATTCAGGACGTTGCCACTTTGCTCTTCCTGAGCAAAGAATTTTTGCTGCAGCACAAAGGTAGGCCTAACCTCTGGAACCCTTCCCTCAGCTCTTAACCCCATATGAGGCTTCCTAGGGATGGAGGATGCACACCAAGGAACATCTTTGGAACAGGAGCTTTAAGACAGAGGCCTATTCAGTGACCATAATAGATCAGATGGCTTTTTTGTTTGCTTGATTTTAACAAAGAAAAGCTCCATCATAAATCTTCACTTCAAATTTGATTGCTTTATAATATATCATACTGTGATGTAACTGGCATTTGCACTTGGCTCTTATTAGGTGATACCATATGGTACAATTAGAAGTGGAGACAGAGAGTGACATTTAAATAAGTTAAACTTCATGCATCTATGATTAAACCATCCTCATTCCCCTGCATGCATTCAAGATCCTAGTTTAATTTCTGAAGAAATTCCCATTCAATTGCATACATATATATTTTGTATTTTTGAAACTCTAGATCATTCAGCTGAATGTATCTTAGAGTTCCTGTAAGTTGTTTATTTGCCTTCTTACTAAGATGGTTTCACAGTCTATTGCAGGGCCACCCAGATGGGGAAGTTGTGCAGTTTCCAAACCCTCACATTCGCAGAGCATGTGAGGCTCTTTGACACACTGCCTGCCTCCCACTGGGAGATGTACACAATGGTATTCAATTTTGTCTTGTGGTACCCACGTTGTAGTTATAGCACAAAATAAATCTGCAGGTTATCAATAAAGGATTTTTAATTGGCAAGGCTGTTTTATTTATTCATGGGAAGATAAGTGAGTCTTACAATACCTTCTTTCCCAGAAGGTTAGGGGGTTGCACACAACTCACAAATCTTTCTTGATAATCCTTTAGTTGAACCAGAAATTATATTATGCTTTTGTTCTTTCATGCCTAAAACTGACCAAGCGGACAATGATTTATTAAGCTAGAGTCTTGAGTCTCCTGCCACACAACCCACTTAGTCACAGTAATGGCTATGAAACAGATCATGCATTCTAAGATAGGCTATAATTTGTGTTAAATAAACTTGTCCGTTTTAATCACCAAATTTAATTTGCAAAGCCCTATAAAAGGTTATGAAGTAAAAAGGAACAAAGCAGCTAAACTTTAGGTTGTAATGTTATGTGTTACATACACTGAGTAGGAGAGGAAAAAAATTAATTTGGAACGGACCCAAAAGACAAAAATCAAATGGCTTCAAATAATTAAATGTAGGATACTCAGGATGCAAAACTGTATATTGGAAGTATCTATTTACAAATAATCAGAGGTAAAGCAATCATATATATTTCACTTCCTAAGTGAAAGATTGAAATTGGAGTTCACTTACAAAAAAGTGGAGAGGCTTTTCTTCAAGGACTGAGTCAGGGTTTCACACAAAGTGCCACGCATTTTTAGATGCTGATTAAGCACATCTTATATCTGAATTTTAGTATCACTGATTTCAACTTATATTCAAGGCTAAACGCATTACAAAGGAATTTAAGTTGGTATTTAAAAACTGGAGCTTTCAGGGAATGCACAAGAAAAGAAGTAAAAACCTTCACCATTTTCAAATAAATGTAATTTTCCCAGCTACTCAAAATTATTTGAAATACATCAATTCATTAAAACTCACTTCAGTGATATATCTAGAAAAGATTGTGGCAACTGTAAATATTACTTTTCATAGGTTAACAACACAATTTTTTGCTTTGAAACAATGGATAATAGAAGATATTATCTATTATGACCATTGCAGCAGATTCTAGCAGCTACTTATTATAGAGATGAAAAAGGAGACAGGAAGACGCACTTTTGGAAGTTTCTCCAACATAAAGTATACATTGACCTCAAATATCACAACAGATTTATGGTTTTCTTTTCCTCTGTGAATGTGCAGTTAGGAGGAGGGAACGTTCTCGGGAAGGAAACAAATGGAAAGGCAGAAAGAGAGTGAAAGAACCAACTGGATCGAAGTGGAAGACGCAAGGGACAGGCACAGCTGAGATGCAGATGGGGAGGAGAAAGCTCCATGATCTCATAGCCAGCAAAGGTTGGCACCTAACAGAAACAGGTGCAGAGGCATAGCCCCAGCCAGAAGGTAACTTCCTCGTGACAAGAGGATGCTTGCCAGGCTGACTTGGGTCATTTCGAGTGTGAAGGGCCCACTTACATCCTGCCACTGAAATAGATTAAGTTTCATAAAATAATTTCAATAGCCAGCATCAAGATTTTCCATCCACATTTAATCTCATATAACATTTACTTGTTGAAGAGAATGAGAGAATCAGATTTAAGTCTCAATCACACATGTATCAGGCCAGCAGGTCAGGTAGGAATTTCTTTAATTTGCAACTTTGCAGTTACAATATGCGCCTATGAAAAGAGAGATACAGTGAATTTCTGCCCATGCTCACAAGCTCCTTTTGTGATAACTCCAAGCAAACTGCTTCAATTACCTGTATTTCAGCTTGTTCTGTAAAGCAATTACAGCCATATTTGCTCAGTCTGAAGGCCCTGTGAAGTTATACTGGAGTATAACACAAATTTTGATCCCTGGACTGCAGCTGTTATTGGTTGAAATTATTATTACGCAGCAATTTATTCAGACATAGCAAGTTTCCATAAGAAAACAGAGAATGGTGAGCCATTTTAGTCAGCTTTGAAACATTTGCGAGGGATAGATGCAGACCTAATCAAAGGCCTATTCTAGCATCTATTCTAGATGCAGATAGGTCTGGAGAGAGATGAAGGAAAGGAGGAGTCAGGAGATGAGAGAGGTGTGACCACAGCACTGCATACATCTCTGATGGATGTCATTTGTGGGTGACAAAGCCTCACAGGACAATGCACACCAAGACACAGGCTTGAACACAGGCACAAACACCTGCACCTTCTTAACAGCCACACACTTAAAATACTAACATTCTTTTCCTATTTTGCCTCCACTAGTCATTCAGCACCCTGAACCAATACATGATTCGAATATATTTTATAGTAGCTGCTTTTTAGAAATTGCCCTGCATTCTTCGCAACGCATTATTTCAAAGCAGCGCTCTGAAATGCAGATATTGCCGGATAAGATTAAATATTTTTGACAACATTTACTCTGAATTTTAGACCCAGTAATCTTATTTCTTTTAGTGATTGATGAGAGATCGCTATTGAAACCTTCAAGTGAGTCAGCAGTGTGTGCAGCACAGATGAAGTGTTGGAGGTACAGAAAAACATAGACCAGAAAAATGGTCTTGAGGCTTCCTATTAAAATATACAGCCTTGCACCTGGAGTGAAAAGGCACAAAGCAACCACCTAAGGCTTTTCATGAAGTATTTCTTTCACAAGAATTACAACGATGAAAAGATGCTGTTATTAAAACACAAAGAAAGAAGTAAATTATCATGTTTGATGAAGTTAATGCATTAAATCTCTAGGGTGTCTACTATCTAAAGAAGTCTGCATTGGAATAGCACAGATATTACTAACCATCCTCAGCTGGCCAAACTGTGAGGGAAATTCCTGTAATAAAATAGCACCAGTGTGGAAAAGTTTCAGGTAAAGATAATGTTGTATTATCCAAGGGCTTGGTGTTGACTGAAGTCTGACCCACATATGCAACTGGAAGGTCTTTTCAGGGGGTGCTTTTGTCAGGAACTGCAAGACAGGGTACTGTATTTGTAAAGATGAGGATTTTCCAATATCCATGGGCTTGCAAATATGATGTCAACAAGACTGTAAAACTGGATGCTCTTCACATGAACACTGAAGCCTATAGGCAAAAAAAGTAAGTACCTTTATTAGCCATTAGTTTCCGTTTATTTTTCTTACAGAAACCTTATTAAATATAGGGGGGAAATCCCCATGAACAGACAACATGGATGCCAGTGAATAAATAGCTCTTCAAGCGATTTAGACAATATTTTAAAGTAACAAAATATTTCAGAAATGATAATCCATTTTGAATTAAACATCTAGGCTAATTTTTTTTTACAGGTAATCATTCTGCCATTTTTATGAAGGTCTCTTTCAGTTGGTCAGAACATTTTTTGATGCTGAAAAGGACGTAATTTGTGCTATACAAGTTTTTCCCTGACAACCTCTTGCATGGCAGGTCAACCAAAGACAAACTGTCCCTTTCAAGTTCTACCCATACTTGACTGCTGAATGTTGGTCTCATAGGATCCTGCAGAGGGAAAACGCTCATTTCCCTAAGCAGATAAGTTTGTGTGGGGCCAACTTACCACTGAAATAGTTCCATGGAAGTTGATCCTATTTAAAGTGACTACTGAAGTGGGAAAATGGACATGCTTTTTGACTGGTTGTTAGGAGCCACTCTAGAGATTTTACAGAAGTGCAATTGCAAATCATGTTACCTTTAAAATCTCTTCATTGTTGTGTTTAGCCAGGACCAGAATACATTTTAAAAGAAAGATGAAAGTCCTGACAGACTGGTTAGAGAAGCCCAAGAGAAAACATGACAGGAAATGATGTCTGAATATTGACTGGGACAAATGGGCATGCATGAGTACAGACAGCAAATTCAGAGGCGCTGGAGAAGTCCAAAGCAGCAGCAAACACTGGAGCCCAGAGTTTCCATCTGCTCGGGTCTATCATTTGCTAAGTGTCTGTCAAAGCTGGAAAGACTGAATTTATTTACACCCTTGCTTCTGTTTTGATAACACAGTTTTAGAAATGGATAGAATGCATAAGAAAAGAGAACCATATTCTATCTAACCTGTCAGATATTGTGAGTGAGACGGACTTTTTAGTTCTGCCTTGGCAAAAATGACGTTTTGCCCTGCTATAATGCTCCCAGACTGCAAAGTAAAAAACAAGTTTTCAGCCACTTAGAACTTGGACTTTAAATGATCAATAGAAACCCCAAAACCAAAAACCAAACCCAAACCAACACACCAACCACTCTCAGATGCTTTCAGCAGAAGCAACTAAGAGTGCACATGGAAGACCTTATTTGGGGACACTTGACTTATCGTCCAAGACAAGACACACTCTCTGGAGAGCCCTTTGTTCTCTGGCACCCAGCACAAACAGCAGAAACAATCTGAATGGTGCTGACCAATTCTGACGCATGAAGAGTTCCTAAAGTGAAAGGTAACTTTTTCCCCTAGTCATCAACTGCTTAGACCATGCTAGTTTATAGAAAGGAATGGGAGGAGCAGGGAAACCCAGACTACAAGAGATGAGAAAAACGAATTGCAAAAAACAAACAAAAACCCCAATGCCCACCCCAAAAAATCCCCCCAAAACCAAAAAAACCCGACAAACCACCCAAACCAAACCTGAAAACACCTGATGATATTACAGGGAATCCAAACCCACTGCCACTGCCAATTATGAACCATGGAGCTTCCCTGAGTAGAGCTGGCTTGCCTCTGGAAGCACATGCAGTACAGCATTCCCCAGCTAGCACTGGAAATGGTACAAAGCATCATCTCTGCACTCAACTGTACACAAATGGCTTAGGGAGTTGGGACATGCCTTAGAGTTATTTTCACATATAAATTACCCAAAAAATATTTATGGCAGGAAAGTTTATAGTGAAGCTTGGACAAGGTTACCTGAACTATCAGCTGTTGGTTGACCCTAGGGCATCTTCTTTGCAACCAACACACAAGCTGTCTTTTTAATCCCCACAGTGGCCAGGAAGATTTTCACATATCTGGCTTCCTACTCCGCTGTGCATAATGGCATAGGTTCTTTGCCTTAGCTGTGAACCTCCTTTGACTTACCTTGGCAGAGGTTAAATATCTGGGAAGCCTAAAATATTCCACCAAAGTGCTTAAAAGACTTATAGCCGTAAGTTTACATATGGCTTTTCATGGCATGCAGCCTAAGCATGCAAATTTTTTCCTTCCTTAATCTCTACTAAACCCTGGCCAGACCCTGCCTCAGGTTTCTATGCCACAGGAATGGCAGAACTGTGATATAAGTATGTCTTCTTAGCTGCTGTACATTTGGTGCACTTTGGCACACTTCAGAGATAGTGCAAGAAGCACATTTTCCCCTCAGGTTCCCCTATCCAAGTGCTCAAAGCATATGATAAACCTAGCTATGATTATCCCTGGGTGACTCCTGCTGTCTTCTCCTCCCAAGACAGATGCTGGAATTAATACTGAAACTTTTCAAATTTAAAGTTCCTTGATATTTTTGCTACCCTCAAAAGGTCTCAACAATAACTCTTACTCTAAATCACACTTTGATGTGCTATAGATTGCTACACTTGAATTAAACATTCCCCTGTAATACTGTGCTTTTGTTTAGGTGAACCATTATGTGCAGATTCATCCCTGCTTCAGTGCAGACTCAGTCATGTACAGACAGCTAACCCCGAATAGGTCTCTGCAAGCATAATTATCTAGTCTGATTAGGATATGGATTTTATACTACCACTTTTGAAGCTCTGAAAAAGCAAAATGAAGATTTTAAAGATAAAGGTAATTGAGTAAGAGAAGAATAATCACTATACCTTTCAACACACTCTATATAAAAGAGACATCATCCCAATGTACAAAAGGAGTTTAATTGTACGGTTATTAGACATCATTAAATTTTCAGCCAAATGCTTTTAATTGTGACAATGCAAGAAGCTTTTGTTGTGAAGGGAATACCCTGCAAAAATCTGTGAAAAGATCTGGAGGCTCCAGAACATCCCCAGAACTACAAATAAAAATATCTATAATGCTACCGCACTGTTTGCCCTTGCCAATTCTAACTGGTACCCTGCTACCAGCTGGTTGTCTTTCAGGCCTCTCATCCTAATAACACAGTGTGATTCCTAAAATTTACCCAGTGATGTAACTGATGTTAAATGATCTGACTAAACTTTACAACAATGAAGTGTAATTCGGAGTGAGAGCAAGTGGTGTTAGAGAGAGACTCCACTGCAAAGACTGAAGTGGGATTTCTATGGGATAAAATACATCAAGAATATAAGAGGGACAGTTCTGCAGAATGACTATAATTCTCATTTTATACCATGTGCCATGAGGCTTAAGTTTATTAGTGTGTGTAAGGACTTCAGGATGATTTAAAATTAAAGATTACTAAGAAGCAGATGGAGCAGAGCTAGCACGTCTCTGGTATGAATACCTAGAGATGTTCAAGATGATCCACTTTGCAAAAGGCAGGCTTCCCAACAGGTATAAATGAAGCCTGAGTTGCTAGGGATACACTGACTCCAGGAACTACAAATCAGCAGCACAAGGAAAAATATCAATTTATTGTATTTTTAAGTGCAACAATAATAGAATATAAACTATTACAAAACCAGAAAACATAGAAGTATAAATGTACAAACATATAAATAACATATAATAACTAAAATAACATAACATCAATATAAAACAATTTATCAGTAATAGAACATACACTTATTAGTTTGTTCTAGTACTACTTCTTGCAGAAGTTACATCCAAGATGACATGCTGACAGAAAATAAGATAAACAAACTAAAAAATACTATCTAATCATAGTAAAGTAAGTGTCAGATTTCTGTTGTCCAGTAATTATTTCCACATTAACTGTTTTAAAATTTTATTTGGATCCAATATGGTTTAACAGTTGGGTGTGGGATGCAATCCCAAAGATGAAATCTTATAAAATTCAATGCAAGACAGTCATATCCAGGAAAAGCAGGTACAAAAATCCTTCCAATTCTATTTCAGCCTAAAAGGTATTTAGTTTTACAATATTTGTAAGTGCAGTTCTACTGTCCAAACTCTGTGCTGCAAATGGAGTGACACACATAGAAAAGGCTGCTGCTTCTATTTTTGGGGTTTGTTTAGGTTTTTTTAATGCAGAATCTGTGTAAAAGAGAAATGAGACTGGGCTATTAAAGAGAAGCTTGTAAATGAGACATTTACTACCTGAAATCTCCGTCCCTCTCACATTTTCCAACACCAGAGGGGAATGCAAGGCCTGAAGCAGTGAGATGCTGAGTGGACTTAGCTTCTGCAAATACTAGAAGGAATGAAGGATGCTCGCTCTTCAGTAGGAGGAGTTTAAAACCTGATGGGATCTAACCCCCACCATGCATGTGGTATTCCTGAGCTGTAGCTGCACATGTGTCCTGAACAGAGTGTTCTCATCCCAGCAGTAACAAATGTCACATGTGAGGCTGGATTTTACAGCTTCAAAATAAAGCATGCTGTGTTGCCCTCCAGAATGTTAGCCACATCTTTGGCTTTTATTTGCATGACTGCACAAGTCACAGTCAAATTTGGCTTCTACTTGTATGAGTCTATGAAGAATTTTTCATTAGAGGGCCTGCACACATGCTGGATATTTACATAAAGTCCATACTAACTGTTTCTGACATGGAGTCGCTGCAAGTTGTAGAAAGTCAAGGAGCTGATTCTGCTTCCAATTACAAACATCCAAGCCCCACTGTCTCTAGAGCATCACTTCACCCTAAGGTTTATTTATGAGAGCAGGTGGTGATTGTTCAAGTAAAATCTTTGATTTTGTGTGGTAAGCTGAGCAGAGGATAAAAATACAAAGCACGACAAACTTGCTGAGTGCATGCCTCCACACTCCAGCAAAACAAAGACCAACAACAGTATTTAACAAGGAGGGGTGGGGGAGAAATTTTGCTAGCTGAAGGAGGTATGCCACCTCAAACAGAGCAAGTGCAATAGCCAGCTGAAGTGATTTCATTTACTTATAGAAAGCCTTTTCAGATGCTGACACTATACTTCCGAAGTGAAGAAGAAGAATCTTTGCAAGAGTTTTTAGGAAGAATGTTCAGATTGCAGATGCTTGGAGTTTGTATCCACAGATTTAATTTATTATGGAATTATAGCAATTTGGCAGAAAATAACACAGAACACTGTAATTTGCTTTACTATTTACCTTTCCAGAAGTACTGGAGGAATGATATTAAATGGTTCCAGTTTTCTGATGTTTACAATACACTCAAAAGCACTGAAGTGCTTTTCACTTTCAAAACAAGTGATGCACACCATTCCTGAGGAATGCAAGCATGCTGTCACATGGCTGTGCTAGCATAGTGATACATCTGAAATGAAAATAGGAGTCCAGAATAACCAGAGGCAGAATAGCATTGGGGGGAATTCTTCTATCCACTACAGTGCCGGCACTTAAAAGAAATTATTTTGATACCAATGGCTTTGGCAATGCCATCTCAATGACAAAAGTCAAATTATTTTATCTAATATTTGACTGGGTAATCGATAATCCTAGCCAGAAAAGGTCTGGATTACTACCCCCACTTTGTTTTTGCTTTTATCTTTGCTTCTAAAATTGAAATCCAGGAGCTCTTCAGAGAAGAGGATTTCATTCTGACAGATAAAAGGAACGTGATGTTTCCCTGTCAGGGTTGGCGGATTAAAGACAGGATAACATTAGGAAGCAACTCTGCACATACAGCAACCCACCAAGACAGAAATCTGCATCCTTATGTTGTTGTTAAGGAAAATTATGGTGACACATCACAGTGAAAAATCAAATATTGATGCAAAATGCATCTCTTCAAAATAAAAGTCATCTAAAATTAGAGAAGGGAAATGCTTTATTCTGCTATCTCAAGGCCCATATACCACACTCACATACCAGTACACATAAGGCATAGCTCAAGTGCATTTAGCCCAGATCTGTGGAGCATAAAATTTCACCATACAAATACATTATGTTTTGAAAAAGTTAAGATTTGATTATAAAATACCTAACAGGTGAAGCAGTCCCTTGCAAGTCAGCATGAGGCAAAATACACCATCTTCCATCACAACAATGTTGCATTTTTGTGTAATGACTTACAAGGTTTCAAAGGTTGACATATTTTATATTCCAGATTAGGACCTGCTAAAACTTGCTATGCAAAATGGGGCTCTGATCTCAGAATTACCAATGCTTTTCTTGATACACAGTTTCTCTGACTTCACTGGCATAGCAGACAGCCAGACAAGGGTGGGCTTACATTTGTGATCTTACTCTGTTCTTTTACTGGGGGGCACTTAATCTTGCAGAGAAGAAAATACTGTAATTATTGATGAGTGAAAGGGCAGGGTAGCAACTGTGCTTTCTGAAAACCCCAGGTTCTTTCAATATACTACACTTGGGGCTTCTTCCCTCTTCTTTTTCCTGCAATACTTTCTGAACAATCACTTCAAAGGCTGTTGTTTAGTTTATATCATAAACATCATTTTCTCCTGCCCTCAGGATGCCATCAATCCAAGGAAAGATACACCAGTGTGCTGTTGTCAAGGACACAGATGTTTGGAATCTGCACATTGATTCCACTGAATAGTTTTAATGTGAGATAAACTAACCTACCCAAGAATGAACTACATGTAAATGAGAAAACAAAGCGCAATCCTTTCTGTTCAGGTACAAGTAGCACCTGATATTCAAGAGTAATAATCTTAAATCTCAAGAAGCATTTTCCTTCAGTGGATCCATCTGGAATGGGAGCACTCATAAAAGGTATTGATTCAATGCCAGAGCAGCAGAAATCTTATGGAGATGCTGTCTATGAAAAGCTAAGCAGGGGTTTAGGAGGATTACAGAGCTGATAACTGCTGTTTGGTCTAAGAAATTTGTTCTGGCAATGACAGTAAGACACTTAAAAAGAAAAGGAGCAGAGTTGGTCTTCAGCACAAGCTAAAGTCTACAGCATCACACAGGACTGAACAGACATACACCATGCATCTTCTTATATCAGTTGCCTTTCCTACAGGAGGGCAGCTTTGAACCTCTCCCTCCTCCAACACACCAGGATATTTGTCCTTTCCATGGCATTATCAACCTCACTAAACAGTTATTTCTCCTGTCCTTGGTAACCCTGGAATACAAACGAAAGCCAGAGAGAGGGAGACACAGAGAAGTATGACCTAGGAGAGAGGTGGAAGTAAGAACCAGGAAAGATATGTAGAATGAAACCAAGAAGAAGCAAAGAAGAGAGCAGGAGAAGCCAAACTATACGCAAGCAGTATCCACCTACAGCAATTGTATGTGATCATAATCATACTTTAAAAAAGGAATTCTTGAGAGAGACAGTGGTAGGAGAGCTAAATGCTGCCAATATAAAATGTATCTTCAGCACCTGGAAGAATTTAACAGAAAGGTGAAGTCAATGTTACAAGGACACACAAGCATGACCACGATCCCTTTTCCTCTGAGGGTACAAGTGAGCATGGAAGATGGATTTCCCTAGTAAAGCAAATGCTGTAGATATGTTAAGTATAGAAAGGATAAAAAGGCAAGTTGCAGAGGGAGCGTGTGCATGGAAGTATGCAAGTACGCACCAAGAAGCAACATCAGATTACATTTGTAGGGCATGGGAGATGCCAACAGAAGGGACTCTGGAAGGGAAACAAAAATGACTTTGATAGCTAATCCTTAATTCAACTCAGTGACTGAATGAGAGGAAGAGAAATGACAGAGAAGGGAAAAACAATTGGACAAAAAAGAATGGCTCGAGTCCCTTAAACAGGCAGACTATTAACTTAGCAGGAAGCTAAATACCATCCGTGCTGGAGACACAACCCCACGTCTGTTACTCCTACTTCCAATTATTGTACAAAACATCTCTTTACATTAGCGCTCCCACAAAAACACCAACTGGCTTGTCATAGATGTGGTCCATTCATCTGTTCCACACGAAGTTATATAGCGAACAAAACATCTTTGGCCAAGTGGCATCACAAAGTACAGTAGACCACAAACAACAGTGGAGCTGAATAGGAAACAGAAATATTTATATTGAAAACACAATCTGTGGATAAATAATTCACTCTGTAAAACATACAATTGTTGTGACTAGACACAGGCACAGATGTAAGACATACACTAAGAAGGGACAGGTCTTCTACTGCAGAAGTAATATATTTTATACTCTAAGGATATTACTTCAGTATTTTTACTTTCATATATAGGAACTTAAATCACAGCCAGCTAGAGGGACTCCAGCACCCCAGCAGGACATGGCTGGCCAGCTGTGGTCAGTGAATGAATGCACAGTGCAGTAGCCACACCAACAGAGCCACAGGCTGAATGGTAAGTGTACCTCTAGTCACAGGTTAAGTGCAAATTTCCTTTTCAGGAGAGACAGATCGATGGATGGGAGGGACTGCAACATAGCCCTATCCTCCCAGAACCAGGATGGAAACTTTGATACTTCACACAATTCTAGACGGCGTACACTTTCCAAGTGTTACTACATTTGGCTTGATCCCATTCTTGCTTTTTGAGTGTTCATTATAGTTGTTCTCTCTGTTAAATAATCCTGATGTAGCCAGCACCTTGCAGGCACTTTTTGTATGGATAAGATGCAAACTTGGGAAACAGGCTTATCTGGCCACACAAACCCACATCTCATACCAAGTCTGCACCCTGTCACCCTGCTTTATCTACAAGGGCACCCCTAAAATAGTGCTTGAACCTCTCCACTTGAGCAAAGCCACGATCCAGGCAGATCTTTAGTAAGAGTAATAGCAAAAGAAAAATACTCATTTAAATTTCTTCTTAAGAAAGGCGTGACCTGGCAGGAATGGTCTGAGACTGTATCCTGCTAGACACACAGTAATAACAACAGGCTTGTCTTGAATATCCACTAATTAAAAGCCCATTAATAATCATGGTTCACCATACTTTCCTGACAATGTATTGCCTTATGTTCCAAGTCACTCATTTAGACCCAAATATGTTGATATGTTGGTGTGCCCTAAGTATCAGTTTGAGTCTCCAGCAATTACGCTCCACCACCATTACAAATGATCTTTCTTAGTTTGCATAGCATCTTTGTAGTAAAATACTTTCTAAAGTAGAGACATTTTGGGATGGAATGAGAACTGGCATGCTGTCTCTTCTTTATAGTGAGTAAAAGCAAATACAAAGTAAAAATAAAAACAAAGCCATCTGAAACCACAAAATAAAGCAAAGAAAATCAAAACCAAGTGTATATATGACTTCAGAAAGAATATAATTCAGAAGGAGGTTACAGAAAATAAACAAATGTGTAAGTATATTTTAAAAATACTGTGCAGATAAGGATACTTCAGCTTTGTCACATTTTATGTCAGAGACATTGGACACCTATGGACAATGTTCCACATCACATTTTACAATACTTGAGGCACAGAAAAATCAAAGGTCAAACATCAAATCTATGGCAGAGTTGCTTCTCCATCTCTCATTTTACCCTCAAATCTGTTAAACCAAACTTTGAAATCCTAATACATCATATTCAACATTTAGAGTAAGTTCAACAGATTTTCAGAAAGATTTGAATCACAAATCAACAAGAGAATTTTAAAAGTAATGAAGAGAGAATAGTTAAGGAAGCTTTCTGAATGTTTGCATCCTTACCCTGAAACACAATCAATTTCTATACGAACTGTATGTCAGTGTAAATACTCAACTATTAAGCAAATTATTTTATAGTGAAATGAATAATTTTTCCCATGTATATATTGATTTTGGTACAGAAACTGTATATTAGTTGCATATATGTATACACTAATTGTATACAAGAAAATCAGTTTTGGTAGTAGAGTTAGTAACAGAGTTGCAGCATAAGGAAACTGCTTATCACACTTGTCAAAATTTGCTGGGAGGTGACGATTTAGGCTGGGAGGCCTATTTACTTTCCAGTGTGCCCTGGGAAGCAGTTATCTGTAAATCAGTACAGCACTTTTGGCTTCCATAGTTCTTACTGATTTATAGCTAACACCTTTACACAACATGAAAAAAAATCCAAAACCCAGAGCAAGGCACATGAGACCATTATTTAGGTTTCTATATCAGCACTTGGAGACAGGACACACCAGTTTTACAGCTACTTCTACAAATTGAATTATACCATATTGCACGCTCACCCCTACACGCTATATAAAAAGTGGGGTCTTAGAGAGGAAAAATGACACTTTATAATTGTAAACAGATTGTAATGTCGTAATAACAACACACGAAGGCAACAATTAAGATGAAGGAGCCCCTTTTCCTCACACAGCTCATCTACTTTGTGGTACATGTAGGACAGACTCCAAAAGCTGGGACAACATGCTGGTCCTGTGAGAGAAGTTCCACACTGAGTGCAGGGAAAAATTCAGTCTGCAGGTATTGCTGCTGCTCCTGCTGCACCCGGTTGCAGAAGGCTCAAGCACTGATGCTGCTTTATACCCCAGTATAGTGTGGAGGTTCACAGCTGGGAGAAGGGGGATGGCAGTTTTCAAACATCCTTTTTATTTCAGAAATGGAAAAATAACTCATTACCTGATGAATTGTTTTGCTTCCCAAAAATTTTCAGCTGTTGGCCACAAAAATTCACACATTAGTGCAAACAAAGTGCCAACAAATAAAAGAAAAAGCTTCTCTGCCGATGCAAGCTTGCACCAAGTACGATATTATACACATCAGCTGCAATATACTTATTTTAGAGAAGTATTTAAAAACTGGAAAATATCAATAAAAAGGAGATATTTCACACAGAAGCCCTTGCAAATCCTAATTGAATACTGTGGCAAATGAAGTTACAGAGCACTCGCAGGTGCTGACAGAGTACTTAAACAGCATTGTGCCTGAACAGATAGAATTGGATACATGTTTCGATCTGAGACCTTGGCGAAGACTGCCTGAGTTAGAATAATGAGCTTTTGCAGTTTAAAGCAAGACTGTAGTTTTGTAGTTTTGAAATAAGTGTGCTTTATAGAAGTCGAAATGTATTTGTAACAAGTAAAAACATGCTTTATGCAAGAAATAATAGTGATAAGTAAAAGAGCAAAGAATTTTGAGTTTAGCAATAAACCTTATAGTAGAGTTTTTAGAAAGTTAAGATGTAACAATATGAGCCCATACAACAGGTCTTATAACAATGGAGTGATTGGTTAAGAAAATATGCATTGTGGTAAAATTATGCAGTAATGATTGGTACAAATGTGTTAGCAAGCTTTGTGGCATTTGCTTATTGATTCAAAAAAAAGAATATAAGGCCTTGTAGCAAAAGCTAAGGCTGCTGCTGCTCCCTTGGCATCTGTACCTGCTGCTGCTAGCTGGCTGCTTCTACCTCAGCATGTGTACCTGTATAGCTGCCACTGCTCTTGCTGCTACTGCTATTCCCTTCAATAAACATGAGACTGATCCAGCAATAAACCATTTCTGTGACATCTCTCAGTAATTCCAATCCCAATAATCCCAACAGAATACTCTTTAGATTTCTCTGTTCTACCATAAATCCACAAAGTCTTTTAAACCTTTCCACTTCTCACAATTAAATTTCTTTGCAAAAATATGTTACAATGCAAATTGCACTGTGTAAGCAGCACTAATTCTTGGTGACATTAAGAAAACTGTATCAAGAAACCAGAGATGAACTCTTGAAAGCTTTAAGTTTTACAGCTAATTCAAAACCTGCCACAGATAAAGTAGTAGTAATCAAGACGATTTTGGGTTTCATTTATGACAGACGGAAATTTATTCTTTTAATTTGGAGGCGTTTAAAGGAGAAAACAAGATTCCTTTTTCCTCAAAGCATCTTTTCCACTGTACTGTTTCACAGCAATCTACTGGAGACTCTGGGAAATGTTTAATCTGCTTTATTGTAGATGGGCAGAAGTGACTGCAGGTAGCAAATTGGACAAATCCTACACTACTGTAAAATATACAGCTCCATTGATTTTATTAGAATTAGGTGTACAGAACAACTCATCTTACACCGCTGCTCAGTTGAGAGTCAGAGAACATTCTCTGCTGGAAGTAGTCCCCACTAAGCACTGACCTCACTAAAAAGCATCAAGATCCCTGTAGTGTTCCTCAGGGCAAATGGAAACAAGCAACCAGCACTTAACAGGCTTCTCATATTTTTGCAGCTCAGTGTCAAGTGTGCCCTTTAAATCAGTAAACTTGTTAATCAACCTGAACTGAAAAAAATACTGAAATTATTTACATGAAAGCTGTTCCAGGCACAAATTTGTGAATAAATGAGGGCTATTTAAAAGAGAAAAAAAATTGTTTTCTTCACTCCTGGCCACATGCTATCAAGATGTGATCAAGGTGCATTGTAGCTGGCTGTCTCCAAGCACACAACAGTAGGTGCTTTAGGGTTTTTCTTACAGCTGACATGTAACTCCATCAATCATATTTGTTTTCATCATAAATTACTAAAATCCCAAGATGCTTTATGGTCCACCATACTTCACACATCCCTGCTCCCCTTTTCTAGAATGTCTTCAGTTATAGAATATACATGAGAAAGAAAAAAGTTTAATGTATATTGGTTTAAATGCACAGCTTGTCAAAATAAGTTTTCACTACAGCTGACATTGAACTTCATAATTATTTCCTGAATGTTGTGTTTTAGAGGCTGCCCCTGTGATAATATGGAAATTGTTTTCTCTACATCTTGACTACATGCGTGCCTCTCTCTGAATAAACAGGAATATCATGTCCTTTTAAAAGACACATCTCTCCCTCCCTTCACCTTCCTTCCCTTGTATTATTTTACTCATATTTCAGCCCTCAGTTTTGAGGGAACAAACTGTCATTTGACTTTAAGGAGCAAAGTCTCAAGGATAAGGACAAAAGCACAAGGTGAAACACTCATGCACATCCTGAGTCTGATAATGTCCTGCAACTGCACTCTAGTATGAAGCCCAGATGTGTGTTTCTAGTGAAGCAGGAGTTCAGGGAGAAATCATCCCACCTCTAAAGCTTTTGGGCATCACTTTCCTTCCACCCTGAGCACACACACCTGAAAGAGCTACTTATACAATAATCCTGTAGCTAAAGCACTCACTAGGGAAGTTAGAGCTCAGGGTTCGAACCCACACCCCACTCCGAGGAGACTGTTCTGCCTACCAGGTTGTTGAAGCATCTTAAGTGGGTCATACCTCCTCCTGAAAGTGTACTAGCGTGCCATCAAACACACAGGAGGTGGCAAGAGAACAAAGCATTTGAACAAAACAAAGTGAGAGGCTACTCTCCATGGCACATACCTGAGTGGGACAGGAGAGGGTAAAACATGAGTGTAAATTTAAACAGTCAACTAAAATTACAAAGATTTAATTCCTGCAAATAGAAGATCTAAATCCTGATGCAGACTTTATTATAGAGCACATACCAAGCCTGCTTAAATTCAGTACAAACATAACTGTCCAGACTCAAAAGAACTAAAGCCCTCGAAATTAAATTCCTTTTTAAAAAAAAACAAAACAAAACAAAACAAAAAATTATCCAAGATGTTTCTGTGATTGAAGGCATATTATGCGTTCGTAATTCAAGCTCAAAGACAAGCAGATAATACTGGGCTGCAAATTATTGAATATGTTGCGAAGGACACTCTCAGAAACACCAAATATACCAAGAAATGTATTAGCTCTTGTGTGATTCCCATTAGAAGCTACCATCCCTGTGTTACAGGGCTGCACTGCAGTGTTTGTCATATCTGTTAGTCAAGCAGGCAAAAGGCCACCAACAAGAATGATCCTAGTACAATATTCAGATTTAATATTGCAAAATAAACATCCTTAAAGGCTAAGCAAGATAAGCTGATTTCAGTAAATTACATTCCCTCTTGCACATCTATAGAAAGAATGAAAAGGAATCACACCAAAAAAAAGGAAGAAGTGATTTACAGAAGCAAACGTTGGCTGGCTGGCAAGAAGATCAGAAATACACGTGAACTATTTTCTGCAGTGGCACAGTCTTCTTTCAATTTAAAGCTCCCTTTTGTATCAAGCTGGGAAGAAAGGGTCCACAAGGTATCAATACATCAGCATTTTGTTCTCTTCATGACCTTTCAGAGGTGAGCCCATCTACCCAACTAGGCAATTTCCCCTCTCCCCTTGCATTTCCCAAGAGGCAGCCGTTGGGATAATCACCTCCTTCAAGATCCTGGAGACTCAGAAAACACAAATAATGCACTAGGCCAGCAGTTCAGCACTCTCCTTCAATTACCAATATACGTAAGTCAGAAGAAGCAGGTAATAAAATATCCACTTTAAGGTAGACTTTAAGAGGCAGAAAAAACAAACCCACGCATACACCCTCCTCTCCTCACCACATAAAAGTAAAAATTTGTTCCCCCCCTCCTCCTTCAAAACATCATCTAGCAAGGAAAACTTTTTTAAAAGGAACAAAACATATATTCCTCCTTAGACTCTCCTGTATCAGAAGGGAAATTTATCATTCTGTGTGCCTCAGCAATATTTTCTGCTTCAGCCTATATGCTTTCAAATTCCCGTCCAAACATAAAAGCAAAGCATCGATGAAAAGAAAATTGATGTCCCAACAAGCAAGAGCTCTTGCAGTGACTACAACTAAACAGCAGTTGGCATGAAGAGAGACAACATTTAATACCATTTTAAGATATAATTAAAAAAAGAGAGCTGCTCGGAAAGAAGTCTTTACTATAAAATATGGCAGATACACACTACAAATACTCTACAAGTTTTTTTCTCATGCAGTGCAAGCCTAAAAATCTTCAGATGAAAATGTATGGTGGGATTGCAGAAGCCCTTTACAATAACACTTAGGGGCCTTTCAGCACATAATAGACTTTGGCACCCCGTTCTCCCTGTCATTAAGGGTGGCACCAGGAAGATTTAGAGCTGGAGTTTGCCTCCTCCCTATCTCACAGAGCAAGTACTATAAAAGGTTGGGGTGCTTCCACTCCATGTGTGGTCACAGGCCGATTTAGGGGAATTTGATAGGAGGACAAATAAAACCAGATTTTTTTGTTAAATAAGTCTTGTCTCCTGTTGTAGAGCTTGAGTAATGCTGCAGTTTAACAGGAGCTGTGGAGTGGAGGGGAAAAGCAGAGTAGTCTAGCAGCAGAGCACAATAACTGCAGAGATATGAGCTGTTTCACTAAATGAAATGGGAACTTCATCACCAGGAATTTACCGGTGCAAAGCAGGGAGGTATTCAGTTGTCTGGGGTTTGGCACAGTTCTTTATTTACACAAGAGCCAGCTGCAGTTGGAACTGGATCCAATTTTCTCTTCAAAGCCTAGGATCTAAGTATAATCTCGATGCATTCAAGTACCTGACTGAACAACTAGTGAAAACACAGGCATCACAGCCAACTGGTGAGAGCAAAGGTACATAATAACGTACCGGAGAGGAGACTCAGTAAGATGTGCCCATGCCTCTGTTGGCTGTGGCTTAACACTAAGCCGACAACCTCCTCAGGCACACTGAGTCCTCTTTTCTTTTTTCAGGACAAACATATTAATTTCAAGGTATAGAAGCTAGGAAGTGCTTTTACAGTGTAGAAAAGTCCTTTCAGCTTTGGCAAAAAAAAAAAAGTCCTTTCACCTGTCTCTCTCAGTCATCACAGGTGGTACCCAAAATATTTGGAATCGTTTCCATCTTTGCAGAAAATCTAGAGTTGTGGCTTTAGTCTCTCAAAACCATTTGCTGCAAATGGCCTGAAAGAGACTAAATTTTTCCAATTCATCTCTAACCCTTCAAATACAAATAACATGGTCTTCTATGCTACAAGTTCAAGGAAAAGCTTGCCACTAGCAATTGTGGTGTAAAGTGAGGCACAAAGAAGGACACTTGCATCACAGAATAGCTGAAGAGCAACTGTAAGGTGGAGTTACAGCACCTAAGAGAAAACTAACTTCCTGTCAATGAGCAAATTTAAATGCTACATATTAAAAGCCTAGATGTCTTTTGGCTAGGGATTGTTCTGCAAGACATCATAGCACTTTTAAGATAAAATTATTTTGTTTGACACGCGATCACATCCTCTCTGCCCCATTTCACTGAAAACCTATAGGAAAAGATCCTTTAAAAGTCCTTCTTCACTCAGATTAGGTGACTCCATTCCCAAGGACCTGATAGCTTTACTGGCCTTTTAATTTAGAAATGTGTCACAAAATCATTTTTCTGGAAGCTCAGAAGGAAGTCTGCATGCAGTCTGCAGGAGCAGAGATGGCAAACTCATACTTGTTTTACTCCCAACTTCCTTTACTCTGCTTAAGAGCCATACTAACGCAGCCATCCTTGCCCAACAGTGCAATCTACCAGTCTTGACACTTCCAAAACTCAGCACTTCCCTCCTCACAAAGCACACATAGAAGTACCTAGTTGATTCAGTCTGCTTACTAGCTGGCATTTGGGGTCACCAGACAAAAGTTGGTCCATGGAATATTCTAAAAGTAAATGCAGTTCTCTTTGGAAAACCAGCAACTCCTGACTCAATATTTTATGTTTTAGAGAATGCCAAAATCTAGGCAGTAAATAAGAAGATGGCCACTACTGCAACAGTTTGGTGCACACATCAATTGAAAGCATATGAAAAAAATAGCCACAAGAAACAAGTAGGTATAGAAAAATCACTTCAATAATCTCAGCTAAAGAATAAAACCAGCTATTTCAAAATACAAGGCCTAAAAAATTGTTTAGCCACAAGAGGGAGACAAATACACAAATGGACAGCATTTCACACTACATACAGCTTTCAGTGATGAAGCTTTATGGAAAACACGGATGTGGTAAAGAGGCACAAATTTAACTTTCACCTTATAAATTAATTTCCTGTCCTTAAACTTAAAGGATTCCTGGAGCTAGAGAAATTCAAATCCAAGTCAGGATAGCTGTATTGATGCTTGAAGTAACAACATGACATTTCTTTGCATACAAAAATTCCAGAATATCAAGCCTGGAGAGAAAATTGAATTTTCATTTTAAGCATATTTTCCAGGAGCATTTTAAGCATATTTTCTAGGAGAAAGAAAGACCTTGTTGCAGTCATTAAACACTTCAGCCATAAAAATCAAACTTTTCTGAAACATCAGGGTTAAACAGAGTTCACAGCATTCTCAAGATACACTTTTATGACATTTATAAGCCTATCATATGTTATAAATTAATGGCAGATACAGCACATTCTAATTATATCACCCATGTCTATATCATTTAAGTAATAGCTCTAAAGGGTGGATTAAAATGATGAAAACCTAAGGAATGGCTGCAGATAATTGTGAGAGGTGCTACAACACAGATTTACAACCTACTGTCCAACATCACCCTCTGCTGGGCATCGGTGAGGAGCATTTACCTGGCAGCATCTGATAAGATTCCCAAAATGCATCAGGGGCAGAACAGGACTGGTGGTGCCTTATTTGACTGAAGCACATCATCTGATGCGCAGTTTAAAGCATTTAGGCTGTAAGATTTCATTACAGCTCTGCATAAATCCATCAACTGACGTCATAGAACAAAACAGCAAAGGTACATTTAATGTGTCATAAATAAAATAATTCAGACTCCTGGTTTTACAAGGCTCTGCTTCCCCCTCACCTGCTACAGCTGACTTTGAAAGCTCAGAGAGCCCTATACAGACAGGATTAGGCCCAAACCAACTTTTATATGTTATTTTAAAGAGACGAACTCCTTGGAAAAGAGCCATTTCACAAACCAATGTAAGCAGACAACTTAATCCTTGTTTCATGTAATTCATATAAGTTGGTATTTGCAATATCAGGCTGCCCAGGCACCACAGTTTGAAGTTGCACATCTGGCATTTGGTTTGTAATGCCACTGCAGCAATATTGCAAAACCCGTAAGAAAGTCCAATAATGCAAAAGGAGGGGAATTAAAACCTTACCCATGTTTCACAGGTGGACCAATAGTTAGATCTTACATCAGAACATCAGTTCACGGATTAATTCACTTCACATTTAGAGGAACATGCCCTCACACCTCAGAGCGAAGGAAGCTAAGGAAGGGCAGGCTGGCTGCAAATCCCATGCTGGTGGGCTGGGTTTGACACCAGCCAAAGACAGCTGGAGGGGAGGAAGCAGCTCCACCTGCCCAGTACCTCACCTGACTGAAGCTGTCCCTAAAGCAAGCTGGAGTCCCCCAGGCAATGCCACATCTTTAGCTAGTTGCAGTGGCCTCCTACGAGACCATTTAGCAGGCTAGAGTAGCTAGAAGGCAGCATGACTCACAGCTCATTCTTCCTGTGTCTCTGTGTGGGCTTTAACCACTGGGGAAATCACCTTTACACCAGGCATGGTTCCACTAGCTCTCCAGTCCCATTTCCCTGGAGGCAGGCCTTATCTCCATCATTTGTTCATTATGTTTTACATTTTGCATTCTGACACAGGACCAATAGTGCCAGAAGTGGCTGTATTTAACTCGTTTTAGAAAGAGCCATCCCATTATACAATTCTGTTCTGAGCAAATCCACACAGGCTGCAATTTTCCCTGACTCCAGTTCATGCTGGACACAGCACACAAAGATGTGTTACAGATCGCCAGCCTCTCCAGAACTGCAAGCCGCTCTGGATTTAAGGTGCACTGCACTGTGGAAACCAACTTCAGTAATTTTTCTCTCTTACACGAGCAAGAGAGATAAAGCAATTGAAGTTCTTTTCTGTTTCATATATACAAACAGTAAGTTTAAAAATTATATTTATTTCATTAAAAGATGAATTAACTGTATGGCATAGAAACAGAAAAGCAAGAAATGAGGAATGACACTAGAAGAAGCAGATACAGACAGCTCTAGATTTCAGATTTCTTTTTAAGTTCAGGCAATCAAGGCTATTTTGTGGACTTCTTTTTAATCCACTATGAATTGAAGACATGCAGGTCAAATGTATTATGAACTTGCTTTCAAATTAGCACTCCATTTGCTGATTCAGATTAAATGAGCATAAATAAATCTTCAGTTGAAATAAATGTGATTATCTCAGTTTGCATCTTGAGTTAAAAATGGTATCTATAAAAATCGAAGCAAACACTTGTAATCATATGTTTTAATTGACCCAAAGTGTGAGAAAATAAACATGCTCTCTCTAAACCTCTTGCAGGCAGCCAGATAGACAGAATACAAACAATTCATTCCCCAAAGAAAGTTGTACAAGCACAGTTTTAAACTAATACTTATTTTCTTTTTTCTTAATAAGTCTGTTTATGTTGAAGAAAAGTTATTATCACTGTCATATGAATCAGGGTCTAAGAAACACTGTTTGTGTAGCAACAGACTGAAAATAAAATAACCGTCACCCTTATATGACCCCTAATTGTGCAGTGAACCTCACTGGTGCTAGAGGGGTGCCTCATGTGTACAAGGGGGGCAAAACAGGACCACAAAATTTTCTTGACAAGAGATATATTATCTCCAGTCTACAAATTTTCTTTCTGAGCTGGAGAGAAGTCAATACCTTCTGTAGTGTGAACTGTGGAGTAAACCCCTGCATCATCAAAGCCTTGTAAGTGAACCCAATTTGCCTGCGTTTGAATTCCCAGTGAACAGCATAACCAATTTCTGCCTAGAAGAAACTAAGCCAACAGCAGCACCAATCTCAATTTTATTCAAAACCACAAGTCATGCCTTGAGGATATAAATTTATCCCCTCCCTTTCCCATCAACACACACGTTTTGCCACTCACCTTGGGAAGCACGTTATTAAAAAGAATTCATTTCCCCCTTGGATACATTTTTATATTGTATACTAAATTATGCATTTAAAATCAAATAAAAAGAATTTACTGCCTTAAGATTACTGCACACATCAGAAAGTTCTCTGTTTCTAAATTTTGAAAGAATTTTTCCACCTTCCCACCCAAGCCAAGCAAACATCCAGTGTTGTTACAGCTGAAACAGTGGGGGGGGGGAGGAAGACAAAAATATTTTTCACATTAGAAAGCTGTACTTTAAGTAGTAGGGAGGAAAAATGCACATCTCAGAAAAGCTACTGCTCAATGCCTCCAAGAGGGAAAGGGAACTTTTAATTTTGAGGACATAGCTGAAAAGTTCGCAGTTTAGGTCAGTCACAGATAATAATCTTCTGATCCTCTCCTAAACAATGTGAAACTTAGGCACTGATTAATTAGCAGCCTACTCCTGAAGTTGGTCTTGCAACATTTCACTTTTTTCAGTCACAGTTCTCCTTGTTGGAAGGAAACAAAAAAGTTAAAAAATACACTGAGACAGTTCAGACATGGCAAACATTATTCTATGGTTTTGTCCTGAGGAGGGCAGAGGATGGTGGTGAGAGGTGAATTTTTTTTTCCTGGTATTAACACAGATTGAAACCTACACACAGTAGGGAACATTCACAAAACCTGAAAGTGTAAATTATGAAAACCCTAGTTCTTATCTAGAGGCTTAAATAAAACCCCTGATTTCCTGAGATTATTTCATAACACATCTCCTGCACCTGGAGTTGCAACTGCTCAAATCTTCCAAAAAATCAGGAGACTTAGATGTTTAAGTATAATTTTATAAAATTAACTGCAGGTAGTCATATTTGAACAAGTTTAACTTGGGTTCCTATAAGGAGCAACTGCAGCTTGTCTCAGGCTTTGACAAACACAATGGTCATTCTTCCACTTACACAGAATAAATTGATAAACTAAGGCATATAAAGCAGGCAAAGAGAGGCTTGATTTAACTGTAAACTAGATTTTTTTTCCCTCCAGGAAGTTACATTTAAATAGGTTAAGAAATTTCAGCTGGACAGGGATGGTGACCCACTATGCAAACTGCTGACATTTTCCTGTGGAAATCCACCAACTCAAGTGAGACCGGCTTCCCTGCTATTCATGATGCCCCCGAGTTTATTAGTGAATGGTAGCTACAACTAAAGAGAAGTTATGTGTCAAAATAGAAAACGGGAGACATAGGCTCGGGAACATTCTGGGCTAGAGAAATCACGAGATGAAGTCAAAAGAGAGCAGACAATACACAGAAGAAAGGACAGAGGATTCGGACACAGAGGTATCATACATATAGATAATGGTGCCTGCCAGAATAGCTGAGAAGGGAAAAACAAAATAATGTAAAGAGCCTGCATAACACAGACCCAAAGGTGGTCTAGGAGAAGTGAGATAAACAGGTCAAGAAGTAGACAAACAAATCTGCCAGGCAAGAGAAGGGAGTTTGGCACTACTTACACACGGTGCCACAAAAAAAGAGAGATTTCCAACCAAGAATGCCAAGGACAAAGAACATCAAACACCCCAGCCTAATCACTAACCAGTTTTGGTTAGGGTTTTTTAAATATATATACTTCTAACAAGCAGGGTAGTATTATAGAAAAAAGAGTGCCTGATGCAGTAGCGTCATATTTTTCCCCTATATGCAGAGATAGTGCCTCTCTTCCCTTCTGGAAACTCTGCAAGCAGAAAGATTCAGGTGGCTAGAAAGACGACATTTGGAACAGCAGGAACCCAGTGGCAGCTACAGCATATTTATTGGAAAGGTTTGGTCATACCCAAACCCTTCACATAACTCCACTACTTCCTCACTCCTATGGTTCAACCAGATAAACCATATGTTGGATACTGTCACTGAAATGGGTTTAACATTCCTACAGTCTTCCCCAGCTTTCAACTCCAGGCCTCTGGGTTGCACGTAAAGGATACCATCATAATTTAACTCAGCTCATGGACACTGAAACAGGTCAAACATTTGTCAACTCCTTTTAAATGTCTTTTAAAATATTTCCAGAACCACTAAAAAAGCCCCCAGAGAAGCATGAACAAATAGTCAGAGCTTGCTAAAGAGAAACGGAAGGATTGCTCTCTCCCAAAAGGGGATAGTCAGGACATCTGTTGAACACTCCAGGTTTCTTTACTTTCTTAAGGTAATTGTTGACACAGTCCCATGGTCCCACTTACGCTTTCAACTGGAAATCTAGAATTTGGATACCATCGTAATTCATTGTTGGACCTTTCTACCCCTGAATTAAATGAGTAATTAACACGGCTCCTGGGACTGTGGTTGGCCTCTTTGGCACTGTGCATTTGGTTGAATTGGAAGTCTCCGTAGTCTATAGCAAGGAAAACAATTCCCTTACCAGGCTCAGTGTAGCATAACTACCACATACAAGGAAGGGAGTGGGTTTATACCATCAAGTGGTGGTGAGCAGGAAGTCACCAATTCAACAGACTGCACAGGACCCTTCTAGGAAAAAAAAGTAGTCTGTAGTCTTTCCATGGCCGTGTCTGCTGCAGCTCTAGATTCTGTGTTCTCAATATGATGAGGGTGTGACAGACAGGGGATCTACAACAGTGGGGACATATCATGACAGGTGGCAGAAATCCCAGAACAAACAAAGCTGCTCAGGAAGCACGTGTCTTTTCCTGTGTCCCACTTGTGCTGAAAACAACAAATTAGCATTTCTACCGCCAACAAACTGCTGCCTTCTGTGAAGACAGCAGGTGTTGTTCTGCACTGAAGAAAAAAAACCAACCTGCGTATGTGTTCTCCTCCTGTCAGTAAATCTAATGATAGTAACAGTTGCCATATCAAGGAATGAGGAGATACAAGTTTTCTGCTCTGGCAGAAAAAGTTTGCACAGCCTCCTCCTTCACCTGGTGAAAGAGTAGTTCTCTCCCTTCCCCAGCACTCAGACCCACAATCAGACCACAGAAAAAAACAGAGAGCGCAGAAATAATGGTGGAGTTGGACTCAGAACTCTGATGAGTTGATCTGAGCAAGAAAATTCCCTTCAAGCAGGCTGTGGTACAGGTGCCTCAGGAGTCAAATATGAATGACCCTGCTTCTCATGTTATCCACGTTAAAAAAAATGGCTCTGCAAACCCAAAGAGCTTTGCTAAGAAATGAGAACCTAGCTGATGCACTTTTGAATTTCTAATAAACTCGCAACTTTATTCAATGGAGCTGATATTCTCACACAGTTTTTCCCTCTAAGCCCTGTAATCAGTTTCAGCATGGCCACAATATGACACTAGCTGAGACACACAGACCCCCTAGCTAGCGGACTTTCATGTAAAACCTGATGCTCAGCATGTAAGCAAAACATCAAATTGCTCAAATATTTGTGAGTGTTGGTGATAACATGTCAGTCTGTCTTCCAGAGATTCTGTCAAGTGAAAATTGCTGCTGCACTGTAGATGGGTGAAAAATCAATCTAGCCTCATGCCAGCAGGCAATCACCAAAACTGAGTACTTTTAAAGGAAATGAAGAACCAGACAAAAAATTTCCTGGTATATTCATGGTCAATAAAATAGTTTAAATTGTGCTGTAAGTTCACTTCTTATAAAAGCCTTGTGCATTCATAGGAGAAATCAGGATCCAGCCTTTGGTGGTTAGCCGCATCCCACAACAGATCCCAGAGCAAGCAAACGTACTCCATCTAACCAACAAAGATAGTAGAGTGAGCACTGTGTTGAAAGTTTGCTACTGCCTGGTGAGCTGTCAAATTCAGTTCCAACCAGCAAATGTGTCTTGCATAACCATGTGAGAGCACTGCTGTTTGTAGTGGGAGATTATCTCTAAAGGCTGTCCAGTTTTGAACTGTGTGACAAGAATCACACAGGTGCCAATTCAAGAGGAGTTGACTGTCAGTACGAAGTGATCAACATTTCACACTAAATGGTTCATATACACAACAAAAATTGATACTTCTGTATTTGTTTGTCATGGTTCTCTCAACTGCTCCCTAATGACATGCAGTCAAGTGTTATATTTTGATTTGCATGTTTCACATGAATCATTAATGCAGCAATACAGAACATAGTGTTGTTCCTAAAGACACATTATGCTCCTGGAGACACAGTGTGCCCATATAATGCTTATACAAGGAAAATGACAAAAGAATGGGCACGGGCACATGCTTGCTTGACTTTCACAAGCTGCTGTGGGAAAGGGCCCCTCATGCTTCTTTTGCATTTACCTATTTTCATTTGTTTCTTTGTGTTTTGTTGTTTTAGGGTGTTTTTCCAAACAGTTTGTCCACACTTACATTTGTTTTGGTTTTTTAAAAAACAGTTTTGGGATGTTAAATGGACTGGCTTAAACTAAGTCAAACTGGTAAGTGTTAGGCAATCCCTACAAGACTGTTGCCATGTGGATCACAGACGGTAGGTTTTTGTCTCAAAAGATGTTGATGCATGCTGGCACAACTGAGCTAACACTTCACAGCATATCCCCAAGCAGCAGCTGGTCCTAGCTTTTAAGACAAACCTGCACATATTTTCTGTGTATCTCATTTCCCAGACTCATTGCTAATGCTACAAATAAGATGACTCCATCAGCCAGGAAGGCCAACTAACTGGTCAAAAAGATAATTTACAGTTAATGTAAACCGACTCAGCAGGATTACCAGCATATTTATACACTTACAAGCACTCGTGAGTGGCATATGATGCTAATGGACATTAAAAGGAAGGCTGCATGATGAATGATGGTAATTAATGATTAAAGCATTACACAATACGTTTCTCTGGGAGTGCCATGTTAGTGTCACTAAATTAAGATCCATCAACCTGCAGCTTAAGAGGTCTCAGGGTTGCAAATCACTAAAAAAAAAAAAAGGTATTTTTACTCTTGTACTTTTACTCTTGTAACCACACACAGGAATATTAATACAAGAATGAGGACAACTCCAGTTTGACAAACATATAAATATGTGCATGGGGAGCATGCATGTGACCCCTTTTCTGAAAGCTTTAGCATTTCCTGGCTTACAAATCTGCCTTCCCCTCTTAAAATGCTCTCTTAAGACATTACATTAAAGCATTGTTTGCATCAGTAACTTTTCTTATATGTATAAGAAAACACATATTTCCTTTCCTACTATAAATTTACAAACAGCATGCACAATCGTTCCCTGAAAGGAAGGCGGTCACAGAAAACATGGTAGGCTGGTCATTGTTAAGACAGTGAGAGGTGTGAATTAGGAATACATCAGGGCACAACTACAGTGAGTTCGACACTAATGGCTAGACAGCAAATACCTGAGGATTACTCAGCTTCTCCTCTGAGCAGGTCTGGGGGGCCTGGCTGCTGCCTTGTGATCTTACAGTGCCCAATGCCACATCAAGCTGTGCTCCTGCCTGGCTCCAGCTGCACTCAGTCTGGCATTGGTTGCTCCAGGTTCACAGGCTGCTGCCCATCCGGCCCATTACCAGTCCTGGAGCGCTGTCAGCAGAGGGGAGCAGATGCCCATATCTCAGCCAACTCCTTTTAGCATTTACTGTCTTAGCCCAAACACGGTGCTTGAATTTAGTTGTATCAATTGCCTAATGGAACCGATAACACACAGGTACACGCGACAGCCTGCTGAAACTGCCGTAGAAGCAGGAACCTTTAGGAAGGGAAATGGGGTGGACAGATGGACATGGAAGCACCTTAAACTGCAGCAAAATTATGAGCTAGAAACTGGCCAGTCAGACTCCTTGCTTGACATAATGTCTCCAGGTGGTGACTAACAGCCTGCATAACAAAAATGAGGTGTTGGTTTTTTTGTTGCTGTGGGGGTTTTTGCTTTGTTTTAGGGGTTTTTATTATGATTTCTTATGCATGTTCATTCTCATCACAGCTGCAAGCCTTAACAGACCTATCTGCCGTGATTTTTAAATCCCATATATTCAACTTGTTTCTAGGAGGATTCGGTGGCACAGTGCTGAAGAGGCAAGCACACGCAAGATACAGGTCAGCAGTAGAGCTTCCTAACACAGTAAAGATGTGAGCAGGTCTTACAGGAATCAGTTCATAGCCCAAGAAATCCATTTTCTCCCGTCCCCTGTGCTAACCAGACCGACTTGCTACTTTAACTTAGTATCTACTGGAATGATGCTGACTCTGCTATCTGAGTAAAGCTAGCTGTTACAGCAAGAGATGCAGGTACTGGAAGAGTTGCCTTGGCTCTGAAATCAAAGTTATTCCCTGTATCAAATTACCTTTAAAAATAACAGAAGTTAATTTACAACTCATATAAATTCAGAGAACACCATTTTATGCAGCTGCAAAGGATAAAAGACACACATACATTTCCCCAGCTCTATGGTCAATCAGGTTCATTTCATCAACAGTCTATAGCCTGTATTTTTCCATTCTCAGTACAAACACAGCACAATGTTTTCAGAGCATGAGAAGCAGCCAGTTAGAAAAGAATGAGAAACTTGAAGTGATCACTTGATCCTCATAAATGCTGCTAAAGCTGATTTCAGAAGTGGGCCTTTGTCTTCCTAATCCCAGTAATTCCTTTAATTGAAACAGCAGAAGTTGTCTTTTTCAGCCAGGAAATGCTAGTTCTTCACTCTTAAAGTGACTAAAAGGTTTTTTTCTCAGCCTAGAAGGTATGTAGGATTTGCACAAAACACACTAGTTAAAGGACCAAGAAAAAGCAATGATTGAACAAAAACTTACATTAAATTGTCAGACACTTCATTTTCACATATTGAAAAGCAATGTAATACTGTGAAGTCTATAAGAATGGGGAAGAAAAAACCAAAAAATGCAGAGATTTCTCCTTCCTCATTTTTTTCCAGGGACTTAAACTAAAAAATTAGTGGTGATGAGTTGTTATGAAGAAGTGAAGAGGAATTATGCCTAACACTGGTGTTCCAGTTACAAGAAGAGCAGAGAACAATTAGGAGTCACAGGTTCCGAGTTCTGTTTTATGCTCAGTTAGTGACTTTGAATAAAACACTTGGTGCCTGATTCAAGAGCATATGGGGCCACTGAAGGACATCGTTA
Source organism: Struthidea cinerea (assembly GCA_013397865.1). Classification (NCBI taxonomy): domain Eukaryota; kingdom Metazoa; phylum Chordata; class Aves; order Passeriformes; family Corcoracidae; genus Struthidea; species Struthidea cinerea. The sequence goes on along the minus strand of VZTI01005243.1, from coordinate 1,831,631 downwards.
ATGTCAGTGGGACTTCCACATGGGATCCTGAATCATTCTAGGGTCAGATTAAGCAATGTAAGAACCATCATAAATCTGATGGTTTGCAAACAGCATGTAAATGTTAAAAAAGAAAAAAAATAAAATTCACCACTGTCAGATAAAACCTAATTAAGTCCAACAGCAGGAATACTTATTTATGATTTCCAAAGAAACTTAGCCCATGGTGTTGTACACTTTCCCAGCAAAGCATGTCACTTTATCCTGGAGCAGCAGCTGGAGAACAACAAAGGGTGCACGGCCTATGTGTCAGGACACCAGTCAAAGAACAACTGTGAGACAGAGATTCTTTAAAAGAGATTTGTAGTGGTATCTTTAAGAGACGGTTCTCTGAAAAAGAAAGGGTTCTCTAAAGAGTCTTTCCAATTATTTCTGCATCCCAAAAATAGCTGGGAAGAGACCTGAAGGATGAGAGCTGGCAGACTTCCACTTCTAAGAATCCAGGCCACAATCCACCTGCTTTAGGATATTTGATCATGATCTAATTGCAGCCTGGTGCTTGTAGGGCCCAGCTGACGATACCCAACAGATTGTATTTGTTTTACATGAAGAAATTAATTAAGCCTTCAAAGACAGAGAAGTCAATGGATGTCCATGGTAATGAGTGTACCAGTGCCACTTTAAAAAAGACTTTTGAAAGAGAAGACAGAAAAAAATGAAAATACACTTGCTTTCATCCACAAAAACAGAAGGAGACACAGATTGCAGATGCTAAAGAAATTACAATAATACAAATACCAATACATTACACCAAAAGTACCCCATTATCAGCTACATATCTGAAAAAGATGATTTACAGGTTTCAGTGGCACTACTCTAGATTTCAGCTGGTATAACTGAGATTGGAATATGGCCTGCTGCCATTAAATTGCACAAAGCAATACTCAATGACTTTTTGCAAGCAGAAACACAGTGCCGATAAAACGTTTTTTCCAATGTGCATCACTGTAAAGTGAAGTATTTTTTATAAGGAAAATTTTAGAAAGCTCAGCAAGCACAGTAATGTGAGCCCACTCTAAGAACAGAAAAGTCAAGGCATCAAAGCGAGGATGAAAAAAGGAAATGGTAATTACTAGTTTATCTCCAACTACAAAATTAACAGAGATCACAGGAATGTAACTCATAAAGCCCTTATGAAAACATATCCCACTATTTAGTGCTCAGGCTCTTTCACTGTGGCCTCTTCTTGCTCAGTTTTCCATCAACTGGAGTAGACACAGTTGGTCATGGCAGTTGGGTGAATACAAGTGATTGCACCTTTCCAGCGTTGGGGGCACCAACACTTAAAGTAAACAGTTCAAATGATTATCAGTGCTTTTCCATTCCTATGTACTGTGATAAGAATTTAAGTATGGTACAAAGTTGTTTCTAAAAGCAACAGTTATTTCAGTTGTTACGCAAACATATTAAACTAACACTATCCTCACCTCATACCTACTGTATGAGACTACACACAAACTCTGGCAGGCATGACACATCAAGCATGATCAGGTCACCCCCTTAGGCTTCCCTTACATATAAATACATTTTTTTTTAAGTCAGCAGTAGCTAAAAAATAGGAAGACAAACATCTGCAACTTGAAAACAGACAGTACTATGCATATTAATCTAGTGGCATTGAGACTTGTCAAAAATGGCTTTATGCAACAGGAGACTCACAGTACATGGGCAACTTCAAGCAGAGGCACTTTTGTCTACATCTAGAGACGCGAAGTTATCCACATGAGAATTTACTGAGCATGTCTAACTACTCTGCTGACCACCACTGAGGACGTTTGAGCTTTTTTTTTTTCCCCCCATCAAGACCATTGTCTTATTTCACAGGAGCCTAAAACTTCCCATTTCTTTGGATCACTTCAACACAACATGCACTGTCTAACCAGAAAGCTACTCACTTGTACTTGTGTACAGCCTCCTCTTGTATGAGGAAACTCTTAGAGTATTTGCTCTTTAATCTCGCATCTAAAGAGGAAAGAGTCCATCTGTCACCAGGGCCCTGCAACATCCAGAACTAGGATCAACATAAGAATTGCTAAAGGGCAAAATTCAACCAGGATGACCAAAAGTTTCTTTAATGAATTTACAGATTTCTGCACCTTTTACTTCTATGAAAAACTGTTTAAATGCTTCACCTAATCCAGTAGTATTTCCAATCCTAATGAAACTAGGGGAACAATGAAGAAGCCCCAACAGAATACTTTCTTCTTGGTTTTTTTTTTAACCAAAATACACACTTAATTTTTGTGACTTTCATTGGCAAGATAATCAGCTGAATGCTTGAGACTTGAAAACAACTTGGTGACACTCCTTGAAGAGGAAGGAGTTGAGCACAAGGAACTTGTCCTACCCGCTGAGAATTACTGACAACCCACCTTAAACATTTTTTTTTCCTTCAGATGAAAATGGTTTAACCTAGCCTCAATTATAGCAGAAAAACCTAAAAACCACAAATGATTTGGTTACTTTTTTAAAAAAAACAGGTAGGAAAAGCAGAAGAGTAATAACTATACACACTTCAAAAGGTATTACATGTTGATGTCTACCCCATTAGCTACCTCTGATTTTTAATTTTTATTTTAGATACATTAATACTTTTCCTTTCCTGCAGAACAGGGAGGACTGTGAAGTGACAAGACTTGATTTGAACATCTTGAATGAGAGAACTTAACTGCCTCAATAAGGTCACGATATAGGTCACTAGCAACATCATTTTCACTAGGCTGGCAATAAATTCCCAGATTTGACATACGACTTCTCTGTCACAAGATGTTAATTATTCCCACTGAGGTAATATGCAGGCCAACACAGAGAAGTGCATATTCTCTTTTGATTTATTAGAAACTGTATTAATTTACAAGAATAAACACAGAACTCATTAATTTCAAATAATGCAATTTAACTACACTGAATTACACCTGTTCCTTAGCTCTACCACAGAACAAAAAGACATCAGGTATAATAAAAACCTGAAAAGGACTAAAATATTGAGTCAGGCTGGGGACTATTGCCTTTTTTATTTAATGCATGCATTGTCTATTACGAGCAATTTTCTGAAGGCTATTGCTCTTGCATAATATGCTGTATGAACATGCAGAGGGTGGGGTCCCAACAGCCCCATTCTTTTAATTCACTGAAGTGGAAACAGTCAAGAACAAATGGAAAGCAGAGATCAATTGCTCCCACTGGTGATGTCACCAATTATGAATTCTGTGGAATTAAAATGAATTTACCATCTTGGCTGTGTTATTATGGTTACATTGTGTAACATTATGAAAAGCACATTCATCTCATGTATAAAATTAGCTGAAATAAATGTATAATTTTTCTCCTTTTGAAATACTGTACACAGTAATGATACTTGATCTGTTCTAGCAAGATGTCTCAGGCTCACTTTTTAACAAGTCACAAAACAGCTGTCAGCAGTATCAGGAAGCAGATTCAGGAAAAAAGGTAAAATTCATTTAACCACACATCAGCAACATCTGGAGCAATCTTGGAGAGCCACCAAGGAATCTGACAACCCCATTCTTCCACTAGTCTACTTCCAAGGGTGAACTGCCTTGCTTTCAAAAGGTGTAGATTCCAATATACAGTGATAAAAGAAGAGACATAAATTTGGTCTTCAACTTCAAAAGCAAGCTACATAACTCAGCGTTATAAGTATCAAATAAGCAGCACCATCCTACAGAGAGTAAGCATCTAAATAGGAAAAGCAAATATTTTGTTATTCTTTTCCAACAATATTCATCACCCAGTGTTTTATAGTAACAACCAGACCATGAGTGACTGCAGCTGAGGGCTAGACACATGGCAATCTCCATTGTGTAATAAGGCCTTACAGACTTGGGGTAAGGAGTAACCTTTTTAACCACTCCAAGGAAATTCAGCAATACTTATTCACCACAGCTTCCAGACAGCTCCAAAGCAATTTTTTCTTTTGGATTTGTGGAAAGAAAAAGGCGTCTTATAGACAACTGACACTCCAAATTTGCCAAGTTTGTGTTTGGAAATGAAAGAGAGATAAAGTAAATATTTAATTGGTCTTAATAAAATTTGGGAATGGAAATTAGAAAACATGGGACTATTTTGCAAGGTAGCCTTAAAAAAAAGAGGCTTACTTGCATCACTAGCTCCTAGCAGGTAAATGAGTGCTATGGCACACAGCAAGCAGCTCAAGTCACAAGGACCTCTCACATTATGTAGATACCAGGCACATACTAAACTTAAGGAACAGCATTAAAAAAGGAAGAGAAACTGGGAGAGACAACAGGAAGAAATAAAAGCTCTGCAAAACTTTTGATTCAGCCAGAAATAAAATCTCCTAGTAGCATGGGAGGAGGAAGGAAATTTCAACAAATCCTAAGGAAGGAGCTTTTACAGAGTGGAAAGAGGTTGTAAACGGCATAACATTGGAGAGGAAACCTGCAGGATCAGGACAACACTGCACAATGACATTTTGCACAGCCTGGACAGCAAAGACAAGCACATCAGATTTGGTTAGAAAACCAGCCTTTGTACAGTCTACTAATCAGCACTGATCCACTGCACTTAAATGGAAATGACTCTACTATGTGATGATGTATGAGCGTTCAGAAAATAACTTCAGTTATACTAAATTCATTGATGGGCATCTAGCAGCATTGAAAACTTGCTTCCCATAAAGGCATTTCATTCCAACAGGCAAAGGACAGATAGTGCCCCTCAAATACAGTTACAGGTAATATTTTAGAAAAAAAAAATAACAGGTGAACCACAAAAAGGAATGCTTCAGGCACTTTCAATCCTTTTTCAGCAGTTCTGGTTAACTGGGAATGTCATAACTGACTGGAATTTAGCAAATGTACTGTCCACCTATAAGAAGAATTTGAAGGAGGATCCAGGCAACTACAGGTCTGTCAGCCTGACCTTAGTGTGAGGGGAAGGTCATGGAGCAGATGATTGTGAGTGCCATCACACAGCACACGCAGGACACCAGGCTAGCAAGAGCAGTCAGCTTGGGTTTATGAAAGGCAGGTGCTGCCTGACCAACCTGATCTCCTCCTGTGACAGGGTGACCCACTTGGAGGATGAGAGAAACGCTGAGGACTTAAGTAAAGCCTTTGACACTGTCTCCCACAGCTTTCTCCTGGAGAAGCTGGCAGCCCATGGCTTGGACAGTTGCACTGTTTGCTGGGTAAAATTTGTCTGGATGGCCAGGCCCAGAGTGGGATGGTGAATGGTGTCACATCCAGCTGGTGGCCAGTCACCAGCGGTGACCCTCAGAGCTCAGTTTTGGGGTCAGTCCTGCTTAACATCTTTATTGATGACCCAGATGAGGGCATCGAGTGCACCCTCAGTTAGTGTGCAGATGACACAAAGCTGGACAGGAATGCTGATCTGCAGAAGAGCAGGGGGATCTGGACAAGCTGAATAGATGGGCCAAGGCCAATTGTATGAGGTTCAACAAGGCAAAGTGCTGTGTCCTGCCCTTGGGTCGCAACAACCCCCCGACAGTGCTACAGGCTGGGGGCAGAGTGGCTGGGAAGTGTCTCAGTGGAAAAGGACCTGAGAGTGCTGGTCAAGAGCAGCTGAACTTGAGCCAGTGTGTGCCCAGGTGGCCAAGGCGGCCAATGGCATCCTGTATCAAAAATAGTGTGGCCAGCAGGACCAGGGCAGTGATTTTCCTCCTGTATTTGGCACTGGTGAGGCCACATCTTGAATCTTGTGTCCAGTTCTGGGGCCCTCACTATAAGACACTGAGATGCTGGAGGGTGTCCAGAGAAGACTAACAAAGCTGGGGAAGGGTCTGGAGCACAAGACTTATGAGAAGCGGCTGAGGGAACTGGGGGTGTTTAGCCTGGAGAGGCGGCAGCTCAGGGGAGACCTTCTTGTTCTCTAAAACTGCCTGAAAGGAGGTTGTAGCAAGAGTAGGGTTGGTCTGTTCTCACAGGTAGCAAGTGACAGGTCAAGAGGACATGGCCTCAAGTTGCACCAGGGGCAGTTTAGATTGGATATTAGGAAAAATTTCTTCACTAAGAGGGTGCTTAAGCATTTGAACAGGTTGCCCATGGAAGTGGTTAAATAACATTTAAAAAAATGTGTAAATATGGCACTCAGGAACACTGTTTAGTGATGGACTACACAGTGTTAGGGTAATGGTTGAACTTGGTCTTAGAGGTCTTTTCCAGCTTTAATGATTGTATGATCACACCTATCTAAATGGTCTGTACGTCTGTTTGGACTCTCACTCCACAATTAAAAGACAAAAGACTCCCATGAAAAGGCTGTTTTGCAAGACTAAGGTTCTCCTTTCAAATTTTATTCTTATTATTTATATTGCTGTAAGAATCAAGAATCGGACTCCATCACATTGAATAGATTATGGGACAGCCTTCTAGCCCAGAGATAAAAACCTTAATACAGCAAATTACACAAAGAGTGGAAAGAAAATGGTGATGATATGTATGTCAAGAGACAAAAATCACTTGTCCAAGGTGCAAATTGAAAGAACCACCAGAAAAACAATTGTACGTGTCTATGCTACCTTCTGTTCATAATCTGAAATCAGGAATATGTCTGAAGAAGTACAAAATTGTGCAAGGAAATTATGTGCACTTTTTCTAATCCAGATCAGTCATACTGCTAATAATAATAACATTCTTAAGGAACAGAATAATTGTCTGTCAAGGAGAAATGTGAACTGCCCTCTCCTGGACTAAACTGGAACACTCAAATATCTCATTAACTTGATTTCACACCTACAACACACCAGAAAACATAACACGACTTTGAGCCCCTGGAAATTCTTTGAGGATGGACACTGAATTCTCTGACCAGAACCCAAAACTACAGGTGTCCCTGTGAAATCCAATGTAAGGGTTCATGCTCTCTCTAATCTGATCCAAGACACTGTCAGGCATTAGCCATCTGTTCATGGTAATACGTAATAATGGCTTTTGAACTATAAACTTCAAGTAAGTGACGGACTATCACAGATTCAAGACTTACTGAAGCTTGAAAGAGCAATAACACACAGTCCCCCCAATACAAACACCAACCAAACACACTCACTGCTGTTACTTCTAGCAAAATGGAGAGAAAAAGGGTCTGGGAAAACCCTGCTAACAGAACACCCAGCTTCCCTTTGTCTTCTCAATAGCAGTGTTGTACAAGAAAACCAAGGTGACTATGCAAAGGATATTCAGAAACATCCTGCAAGAAGGCCAAATCCAGCAAGCTGCTGAGTAAGTACCTCCCACAAGGTGCTGAGTGCCCCTGACTCCTGCTTCAAGTTATATCGCGGAAGCCTTGACACATTCGGACGCATGGAGGACACCCATTATTTTAGCCATTTGAAAGGAAGCCTGATTGATATAAGACACCCGCAGGGGCAGTAGAAGATGGCTGCAGTCTGCACAGGGACATAGGAAGGTCAGAGAGAGGTAGGGGGACTACACTATGTCAGATTTAAAAAATAAATACCCCCTCCCCCTACCAGAGCTTTGGAAATGACCTACATATCATTCTGTCAAATCGTTTCAGTGCTGGTGCAGGCCAACCTAATAGTAGTGGCAGCAGCCCTGACTGGGACAGGGCAGTGGGGGGATGCAAATGTGCAACAGAGAGAGTTTGCTTTTCCCTGTATGCAGGTCTGGAGCTCTCACAGCAAAGTGTTGTACTTGGGATCACAATAACAGCTTTCTTTTTGCTACATTTTAAAAACATTAAGTAGCTTCCATCAAATTAAGAAGTTTTTAAAACACACAAATCCCCTACTAAACCCTATTAGTAGTGCATAATTTACTAGATGTACAGAATGAAAGAAGCATTGCCTTCCACTAGTTAGTAAATATACCTAAAGATAAATTTTTTGCTTTGGTTTAAGAGGCTGAGGACAAGTAAATTGCAGGAACAATCCTATAATATACATTTTCTGCCTAGAAAACCTAGTTTCAGAGTCAGTATTTCTAGAAATATAAGTACTGAAACTGCACTTTAGTTGTCAGTAAATTCATTATCACATTAACTAGGTATAAATTATTAAACCTTAATGATGTAGGTTCTCAAACGTGTTGGGCTTTATTTTCCCACACAGAATCAATGTTAAACATTAGCAGTATAAATTAAGTAATACTTTACTGTGGCATGCTGCTGCTTTGAATTGAGTTACCCCAGGAAGATGTATATTCATGGCTACAGGCTCTCTTTGGCCTCCTAGCGAGGATGATATAGTTTATTGTAACAAATGAGCAGCCGACCTGTAATGACTTAAATGATGTATACATTTTTGCCAATGAAAATGTACCAGTGAGGACCTTTTTGCTTAAGGGAACGAGAAGAAAACAGGAGCATGTACTATGAACATAATTTCCATGAAAGCCTGGGGGAGCATCTCCCTTTACACAGTTTAGAAGCATGGCGCATATCACAAAACATTTTAGGATAGTTAAATTAATAGAATATAGACTCAGGCAAATTTGGGAAGGATAATTTTTTAAAAAGAGTATTTCAGCTTTAACCCTGTGCTGCTTTTTTTTTCTTGGCATTCAATCTGAACCGTGCAAAAGACAGTTAGGAGACTATACAGTTATCATCTTGATGCAATTTATGGGTCCTTAAAAGAAGAAAGTATTTCTATTGTGAAGTCATCGTAACTATTGTCACATATTATTGCTGGGCTTCAATTTCTTTTCTTGCTATTTCTTTTACACACCCAAAGGGCCTAAAAATTGCAACATGTAGTTTATCTGATAGTCTAAATGTTATAGCGGTGCACGCTTTGCAGTGATATTTGAAATAGAGAAAGCAAGGTAAATATACATCTTGTATTGCTTTTCCAGGATGCTTAAAATCAGGCTGAATAGCCATGGATGCCAGCTTGTCAAAGCCATCAGCAACTATTACCAACACACACCAACAGGTTGAGAGGAACAAATTAAAGACTGATAATCCAGGCCACTTGCTACAGATCCCTTGACTAAGCTGCAATACCCAAAGACTATCTCACCTTATTTGGAAGTGTAAAATGAATGCTGCATCTGCCCAGATACAGAATCAGAGACTACTGAACTGCAAAAAGGTACATGATAAACTGAGAGGTGATAGACTGTAGTCAGCATGACAGAGAGCTGCTTTCTCCTCCATTGTTTGAAATATCAGGAGGTAAAAGAAATATTTCCTCCAACTATCACAAAGTATGAAAGACAAGTTACCAAAGACAGATGGCAGAAACTTACACCTGACCCAGGAAATAAAGAGAGAAAGGAGGAGACAAACTTACTAATGTTAGCAGTGTGGTGCAGTCCCATGAGTGGGACGTGGAGATCCAGAGGTCTCCTGCCTCTGACAATATCCAAGTGATCCAATATGCTCTCACATTTCAGTAATAATTACACAATGACTTTTCAACAAAATCTTGCTAAGCAAGACCTTTCAGTACTGAAAAGGCAGCTTATCTCATACATACAGTCAGGGTGAAGAATAATTGGATATACTGGGCAAGTTCCATCCCCATTCAATTAGAGGACAGAACCACCAACGCCAGTTGGACCAGCTGGAGCATGAAGATGATCACACCACTTCTGTACATGGTGGTATATGATGCTCTTTTTTCCCGCTGGGATTCTGTATGTGATGGACCTTTGTATATGAGACTGCTATTCTGAACTGCACTCAAGTAGGTCAACAGAAAATTTGCATCCCAGCCTTCCCAGGAGAGCAATACACTGCCAACATAATGCAACAAGTTAGACGATCACACAGAAGTTCAAGTCAAAACAACCACACACTCCACAAACAAAACTAACAAAACCCCCCAAAATCCACAAACAAATAAAAGAAAGCAAAAAAACACCACTACCAGCACCACCCTACCCACCAAAAAACCCAAACCCAAAAACCACCAAAAAACCTCAACCAAACCAAAAAAACCCTACCTAAAATTCAGGAAGCTCTGGGAAGGCAAAAGGAAGATAAACTGCATTTTCAGCTACTACCTAAAACATTTTTACCTCTACTGCAAAAACTTGCAGTCACATTCACATATTCTGAAATTACTTACAGTTAGCCAATATTTCACAAATGTAAATCACTGCCTTGAATCATTTCACACCTGGATTCCCTTTTTCTGACCATTGTCAAATCCACAAATCACCGATATTTAGCAGTAGGAATATGAGACAATCTTAGCTATCACCCATATTACACAGTAGATAACACGTTTTTAAAAAAATAAACAAAAAACAAATAAACAATCACCCAAGAAAAGCTATTACACTACTGGTGAGTTTAGCAAAATTTCAGATTCACCTTTTCTTTTCTACCAGGTGCCTTTTAACTAGAGATCCATTTTCACACATTTTATCGGTCTAAAGGCAAGCAATTTCTAGACAGTTAACAGTAAAACAGACTAGTTTCAACAGTCTTATCCTGCTTGCAATAAAAGATTATGCTTTATGGTATCCCCAGCTACCTTCTAAGGACTCAGATTTATGAGTCTTTTTTGAAAAGTTAGATTAGGTAGGGATGCTGTCTTATGAGAAGAGGGCCATTGGCTTTGGAAACAAAGATATCCACAAACATCTCAGCCTGGTACAGTACCAAACATTGCTGGTATACATCAAGTATGCCCAGAAATGCTTCTACAATACTGTTTGGTTACATCTGCACCTTTGCTACAGTATCATGTAAAAATTACCATGTAATAGTTTCTGTTTGAGATGAGGACTTTCTTATTCACATATCATTAGCAATAGTTTGAGTCAAAGGCTGCTTTCAGTAACATTTGTCCTAAAGAAATTGGCTTAACAGAATTATGAATCAATCTACTTCTACATTAAAATACTTATTCAAAAAGAAAAGAAAATTGTATAGTGCTTTAAGAGTCTTCCACTAACAACTAATGCATGTTGTATTAAAATGATACTGTTTGAGCTGCAGAAACTACCATAGTAATAATGGTGGCCAGACACAAAATAGAACTAAACCTGGATTTCCATTTAAATAGTATGCTTACAACTGGAATTATTTGTATTTATATATTTCCTCTTGGGTTTCATTCCTGACACAGGGGATCTTTAGCTCCTGTAACCCTATTGCAGCATTTTTATACAATGGCAATTCAGGTACACACTATAGTTTAGAGAACATTTCTACCCCATGGGAATGAGTTTTCCACTCACGTAACTTTAAGGACATAGAGTGCTATTGCCTGCAAAGTAGTAATAAAGCCCTTCCTTGACTCATTTGGTTCAACCACAGCTCTCAAGTCTATCTGTTCCACTTGTTTAGTAAACTCACAAAATGCAGCAAATTGCTTCCCTTCTCCTTCTATCTGAATACTGCTCAGAGGACCGCAGAAAAGGGTCTGTTTTCAGTTTCATATTAAAACTGCTCCATCAGTGCCAGCACCATGACCAGTAATGGCAGAATTAGGCTGGGCATCTCTTGAGTGTTTTTAGGTACCATGGCAACACAACAACAGTAGGCCTGGGTTTGAAGGTGTAATGTTACCATCTATTTACACAACCTCTAATAAACAACAGCTTTGTGCTTCCTGTAAAAAGGAAATTAACCTAAAGAATGAAAAAGGGGTTTAATCTAGTTCTAAAGAACAGCAAAGGCTCCAAAGTTCCATCATGATGTATTCGCATCTGGACAGAGAACACACATGTGCACCACAGAGAGTGATTAATTCAGAGTAACAAAATTTAAACACACCAGATACTAGGCCATAAAACTCTAAAACTATCATCATCCCCATGCTACATATTCCAGAGAAATTAAACAATATGTCCAAATTTAAAGAATTTACATGTAACAACACTCTTTACATCTGTAATGGCCATCTCTTGAGCATACTGCCAGGATCCTGCTACATACAAACAAAGCCAGAAAAAATGTATTGCCACCAACCAAGTGACCAGTTGAGAGGGGACCTTATTAATGTATATGAATAGTTGAATGGAGGGTGTCAAGAGGATCGTTTCAGGCTCTTTTCAGTGATGCCAAGCAATAGGACAAGAAGCAACAGGCAGAAACTGATGCACAGGAAGTTCCACCTGAACATGAGGAAGAATTTCTTCCACACATTGGAACGGATTGCTCAGAGAGTGTGTGGAGTCTCCCTCACTGGAGATATTCAAGAACTGTCTGGACGCAATCCTGTGCTTTGTCCTCTAGGATGACCCTGCTGAAGCAAGGAGGTGGGACCAGGTTCACCCACTGTGGTTCCTTCCAACCTGGCTCATTCTGTGATGCAATGACCACGTTGAAGTTAATATATATCTCTGGAAAGCATGGTACCTCAGAAAGAGGTACTTCAGAAACATGAGGGGGACCACAGTAAGAGGCTACAGTCACTGCACACCAACCAGACCACCAATGGGCATCCCAGAGAATCAGATACTGAGAAAAACAGTGAGATGTACAAGACAGTACAAAGTGTACAAATTGCATTTGGCTGACTCAGTTCTTACACTGCCCCCACTCAGGATTAATTCATTGTACACACAGAAACCGAACTGCTGCAATGCAGCCGTGAGAACAGTGTAACACTCAAGCATAGAGAAGGTCTCAGCCAAACGCAGGGAGGTGTAGATAGCTGAGCATTTTCAGCTGGGAAACAAATGATATTATGCACCAGATAAACAGACATAGGAATGCCAAACACCCAAACCTGTTTGTCATTGTGTCATCACATTACACTGAATTTCATTGTTCCCACTTTCAACTGTCCAAGATCAGCCACTTACAGAAATTATGTTCTTAAATTTAACCATGTTTAAATTATTTAAAACGAGAAACTTTAGTGTTTGGTGCAATGCCATCTGTCTGCTTTCATTTAACAGAAATTTCCTTTACGTGGCTAGAGGATAAATCCCATATCTTAACATAAGATGGAGAAAGCATAAACCTATTAACACAGTCATAACTATTGGTGCCTACTCTGAAACACACCATTACATCCAAGGTGCTGTGCTAAACTGTAGCAGGTTCTTTTAGGTTACTCCCAGCCAAGCAGAATTTCTTCAGGGACCTTTTCAAAGATCAGCTCTTCTGAACACAAAATGAAATTATGTTGCATGTTTTGGCTATTCACAGCAGCACCTTTACATTATGTATGGTTCTTGATTGCTCTTAGTGTGAGCAAATTGCAAAGCACACTACTAGAGATTTTCACTTTATGCGAAGAATGGGAATTTATTGCTGGTTTTATGCTAACACATTGGTGTTCTGAGTATTTATAACATATTGTTGCATTTGTTATTAATAGAGCAGTGTACTGGGAAGGGATTAAGAATCGATAAAACACTCTTACATCTGCATTTATAGTATTTAAAAACAAGACAGTACATACATAGTCCACAGGGTTTACTCAGGGAGATGTGTTTCCTGAGCAATTTCTTCATTCTGCCTGGGGCAGGAAGTAGGTCATGTGTGTAGATAAAGGGTATCATTGGAGCGTGATGGTGAAAATAAAAGAAATTTAGAAGCAATATAATCTACGGGTTGAAAAATGCTAAAACTAGAAGTTCTGTCCCACATCATTTATATGCTATGCGGCAATTCTTAAGAGCATTTGACTGCCTAAAAATGATACGTCATGCGATTCCCATAGGAGTCTCAATCTCAATCACCTTGAACTTCTCTCTGCTCACAAAATTAAAGTAGCTACACCACAAACTGAAGCCACAAGCAGTTTGACAACCTCTGAGAGACAATAACATTTCGAGCAGCTCTGATACAAGACCTGAGTGGCAGAACCTAGGCAGCCTGCAAAGGTTGCATAGATATGCGAGTGTTTAAGCGGAGAGGATTATGTAGGAACACACTACTCTGTGTGTCTAGCTCTGAATTTTCCCAATTTCCACACCAAATTTCTCTTTTGTTACCTGCAGGGATTTTCTTATACCTGTGTTCCACCTATTCTGATAAACCCAGATCTGGTCTTTTCTGAGGCTTGTGGATACCAGGAACTCCACACCCTCACCACTTCAGAGACCCCTGCCTGCACTTCCTGTTGGGCTGTCCATCATCATGTTCCCTGCCAAAGGGCCACACATTCCTCCTGCATGCAGCATTCACATCACGTCTTTCCACGCTTCGGCAAGGCAAAGCGGACGCAAGTCAGCAGGATCTATTCCACGCCTTTTGCAGGCTTCCAACTCCTATTGGGAAAGCACCTCAACAAACCTGAGCAACATGAAAATGGCAGAATCTGCCAAAGGACTGTTCACAAGTTTGCATGCCAGCAGCCACCAGGGAGTATAAGGGATTTTTGTATATTTTGTCTAAAGGCATTTTGATGGGTGAAAGGTGGGTTAAAGAAAAGGCGTATCAGTCTGCCTCTACCCAAGTAACAAAGCAGTCTGCTGAAATGCCCCTGCAGTTGTGTCTGGTTCCTCCCTCAAGCCTCAACTTCCTACTCCTCACAAAATCTTATTTCCAGATTCAGCTCTCCCACTTCTCTAATTCCTTGCAAAAGACACTTTCCGACACCTCTATCCCTATTCACACTTTCTACCTATCTTGCAGTGTTTCAGTCTTCTTGGCTCTATTTCTAAAAGAGGAACATTAGCATGTTTTATTTCAGATGCACAGGTAATTTTTAACCTCATGCGGCTTCTAGGGTAAACCTTGCCTAAGGACTTCAGTCAGTCTGCAGGAACTGTTGATGCAAATAATAAAATTATTTCCTGAGAACTAGCAAAAGGAGAATCAAATGGTTCCAAGAAAGCACACTTGTTCCTAACTGGCTATACAGGCCCTAATTTATGTGGCTTTAGCTGCAAAGGTGTTGGCAGAAATCAACAGCGCTGGACCTGACAACCTGGAATATGGCTATATCACAATAATCAGAGGACAAAATCTTCAGTCCCTTTGGTTAGACAAATTTATATTTGTGGGTGTGGCAGCAAACAGAGTATATGTTACAGTGAGTCCTTGAGTGACGTTTCCCTTAGTGCCGTTTTTTGGACACAGAAATGTATCACTTCCTGCAGGTGCCAGATTGGTTTCAAGCATTTGTGGATGGGAGTGCTAAACTATGTAGATAAATTTTCATCATTAAAAGATGAATGAGCATCTGCACTCCAATATAATTTATATGCAATAATACATGTTATTTATACACTCTGAAGGCTCTGCAAGCCAAAATATCACCATTTTGTCTATTTTCTGAATGTATAAATAAGAGGATTGTAGAGAAATTATATTGGAGAGCAAAGGCTCATTTATCTTTTTAAATTTACTTGCATACCCTTTACACTAGGAAAAAATAATACCATCCACAATTTACAGAGAAATAAAATCAGTCAGATGAAAGGCTTTATATAAAGCATTATGGTAACATGTTCAAATTAGATAAATTCAGTCTTTTGTAAATTCATTAATCTCCACTATAAACTAAACCCAGTTTTAACTCTACATATGTAGATGCAAAGGCAGGTCAAGTGACCTGAAAACAAAGATCAACTCTTGCAAGGGGGGCCAAACATTTCTTTCACTTACACCAAGATAACAGCCAGGAGCTGGAAGTTGTTGTTCTAGTTTTGCACAGATTGAAGTTACAGCATAATCTGCTCTAAGGAAAGAAACACTTGCTCAAGCTTTAACTGTCTCTAGACTCTAGCATGTGTAAATTGAAATACCTTTCCTAACACCATAGCTCATCTTCACTATGCATAATTAATTCCTGCACAAAAAGAACCTACATAATATACTTATTTATTACCAGCAATTACAAATTCACTCCTATGTCAACTGACTAGAATTAACACCCTTCAGTTACAGCATTTGGAAGAAAATATTTTGAAAATATTTTCCCAGTCTTTGTAATATCAACTTGCATTTTTCTTTAGAAAAATAAATCCAATATTAGAAGGTCAGATCCCTCTGTCCTCCTCAAAACCACATAATGCCTCTTTCTTTTTATACAACCTAGTCTTTCAGTGCATCACCCACTGTGGTTTCTGTTTCATGTCCTGGGAAAACCCATAGTTTTAATGGGAGAAAGTATAACCAGGTGGGGTTATACTGTATTCTTGTAGGAGAGTTCAGACTCTGTGATAAAACCACCAGAGCACACGTTGTCAGAAAACCTAATCCAAATCCACTGATCTTAAAGGAGACATTTTGGTTTAGATATCAACAATTAAGTCAATAATTATGCTCATTCTCACCTAACTGCTCTCTTTCCTTACATTTTTTTAACCTTTGCTTTGTCACACCTGAACTTAATAGCACCTTTAATGCAGAAAGAGCACTGGGATTTCTTACTTTCATAAGAGATGTGCTAAACTATTTGAAACAATCCCATGTGAAAATGATAGGGTTTAGAGCACTTTTCTCCTTACAAATTAGGAAAGGAGAAATCACCCTGAAGAAAGAAGAACAAAATCAAAGAACACCGCAGTCCTTCCTAACCAGGATTCTTCTTGTTTTTTCCACCATACAGACATACCAAACTTCTTCACAAAGCAAAGAATCAGAGAAGGATAAATCAAAACATTCACTATTTCTTTAGATAGTCTGGAAAACCCCTTTTTCAACAGAGACAGTTTTGAAGGAATCAAAGCTAGAATCTAGGCTTCCTGTTTCTCCAGTCACAAATATAATTGCTGGTTATACTTTCTCCCATGTGCAATTCTTTAGATACCAGTTCTGGTATGGTCTGGTTAAAACCAGTACAGGGTGTTAAACTTCTGCTGCAAACTGCACAAATAAATAAGTGGTGTTTAAGTGCACTGGGGGATGAAAGCTTTATAGATCCAGAAATGTTTTTCATGTGCTCAGTTTTGCAGCACATACCTGCTTAAATCCTTACGGCAACATCACATGTAGCCACAGTCAGGGAGCTCCCAATCCACCAGTCTATTCCTGTATCTTTTTTTTCTCTACGCACATTCCTAGTACCAAACAGCAGAACTAAAGCTTGATAAAATGACAACAGAAGATAAAGCTTTTCTTAAAATATAAACAGCCAGAAGCAAATGTAATCACACTACTTCTATACTTATGTTTGGAAGGCAGTACATAAATAAAGGAATACCTCATTTAAACTACTGAATTGAGTTTGATATCCAGGTCTGGGTAAGCTGACTTTTGATGGTGACTTTTTTTTTCAACACAGTAAAAGAACGTCTATATGTTCAAAAATAGTATTATAGATGTTTTGTTTGCACTAGTAAACTAGGAAAAAAATTTTAAATGCATCTGAATTAGACATCACCAGAGCAGATTTCAACTCTTAAACACGTCAGCTTAAAAAAAACAAAAAGCCCATCCATGCATGCTGTCCTTTGCAGGCTGAAAGAGGGAAAGGAACTGCCAGCAGACAGGAGATTTTCACTGGTACAAATGCATGATCCAGAGTTTCTTAGCTAGAGCCCATTCAAGCCACGTACCATGAAAATAGCTTTTTCCCCACACTTAACAAGAAAGCACTTCTTTATACTAGATGTTAACCTAAGTTAAATAATAAAATTTAAAATGTAACTGCTTCTCTGGGTGCTCACAGACATCAGGGGATCTCTTGAACATATCTTTCTAATATATGTCAAGACCATTGCACATCGTCGTGACAACCCAATCAGGAATCTGCAGAATGGGACAGCCGAGGCTCCTGCCACCATTCAGATACCCAAAAAACCTGGATGGCACACTCCAGGTAAAGGATGCCAGTCCAGATAGGTTTGATTAGGAACAGAGATGGAAGGAAGAAGAAGTCCTCTTTTAGCACGATGAACATGCAGAATAGCTTTTGCACTGATATCTCACGAAAAGGCAGCACAGCAGAGGAGCAAAGGTAATACTAACATTTACAAGGGCTATTTTGTCTAAACTATTCTTTCTTAAATTTGGGAAGAGTGTGTTGGTAGGGATTTCTTTGTCTGAGTTACACATACCCACAAAGGACAAGAGATGATGGAAAATGGATATCGCTCCTCTTAGAAATACACAATTTCCATCCCTGTCAGGAATTCTCTCTATAATTTTGCAATAGCTATGAAAAGATTACTGCCTGCATTTTGGTTAGGGAGCTGAAAGCAGCAGCAAGCAAGACTCCAATGCAGGAAAACTGTCTTTTTTTAATTATTATTATAAGGATTTCTAGTGTGGGAACAGTAGGAATTTACAGTCAGTATTGACTATCCCCCTAAGTGCTGCCATTTAGATAAGTTTGTACTTAAAAGATAATACATGCTGAATCGGATCAGTAACTTCTTGTCACTCTACTTCACTCACCCACACATGCCTTTACATCTAATTTCCAAGCCTAGGGAGAAGGCTACAAGCTTAGCCTGGAGACAGAAGCCCTTTCTCTGGAACGGGGTATGCACAGCTGAGCACTTGCTGTGGTCACCACACATTCACAATCTTCAGACATTGTTATGAGATGGGTATCTGTAAAACTAGACTTAAGCTAATCTAAGAACAGCCTTGTTTTAGCAGCGTGGAGGCCAATTCACTCTGTTTTGCAAGCAGGTTTCACATCCAATGCCAAGCTTAGTGCTGCTGCAGTCAGATTACAAACATTTCAGCTGGCTGCTTTGAAATCAGTTCACGCAAGCTCTTCATCAGCAGCTCTCAGACAGCCCTGCTACCCCAACAGCCACCTCACACCCCACCGCTTTGACAAGTACTTCACTGCTGAGAAGGGACATTGCCCAGGAACTCCTGGGAGCACAGTGAAGGAACGTGCTAATGAAACGACAGCTCAGCCCAATGGGTGTAACGTGAAGATCCACTGAGCCAGCTTCACCCCGGGAAGGTGCAGACAGAGCAGAGAGCAGAAATGACACTTACACCAGTCTGTGATACCTCTGCAGGATGCATTATGGCAATCCCAGGTTTTTGTCATCTTGTCATCCCTGCTTCCCACACAGTCAGCCCTTTGCTGGGCTAGAGCATCCCCAGCAGCACAACAGCCTTGCCTGACATCCCCCAATGCACTGGCACAGCCAATCCCTACTACTCTTTCCTCCCTTACAAGATACAACCCACCTGCAACCCTCCCTTTGCTGATGCTTTCATTTGATTACAAGCTCTTTTGGGCAAAGAGGATCTTTTATTATGTGTTGGTACAGTGCCCAGAAAAATGGAGTTCTGATCTCAAGGCACTACTGTAACATAAATAACAATAATTCACTCCTACTAGCCTTCAGTAACTCCAGGAGTTTCACTGGGAGATGGCGAGTCATGCTAACATGCCTTTCTACAGCACAGAAATAAATCAGTATTGCACATTCCAGTATTTTGGGGAGAAGGAGGAAACAGAGAAAATGCAAAATGAATCTAAAACACATTTGATTCTTTAAATCTATAATAAATCTAAATGATTTACCAGAACATAAAATTCTCACATGCAGAATCAAGGACTGAATATTCTATTCATGTGCAAGAGTCATTTATTCATTTATAATTAGATAAAATGAACTGCAATCTTTTAAGAAAAAAATTTGCATGTGGCAACAGTAATGTATTACAGAAGGGTGGCACTTTGTTACCATCCATTTGTTAGTCAGGACACTGGAGCTGCACTTTAATAGACAAGAAATAAGTACAATAGAGGAAGGGAAAAAATTAAATTCCGCGTGATCAGCAAGGTTTCGAACAATCGCTAGCCAACTGAAGTGGGTGCCATATCTATAAGTCATTTTGTTTTATAGGCCATTAGGATCTCCTGAGAGAGGCTGCATGGAGACTGCTGCTTTTTGTTGAAATTAAAATGTCAGAGAAAAAGAAATAGAACAAAACAGGGAATCTGCAATTAATTACAAGGCCATAAAAATTCAATAATCAGGAGGCAGTGCTGCTGTAGGCACAGCGGTATCTGATTCAGGCTAACAGGAATGGAATACATTAATCTTTTCAAATTAGTTTTTTAATCTGACGGGGATATATAGTGACGTGTTCTTTTACTGTTTGAGCAGAGCTGCTGTCTAATATATAATGCTGAGTGTCTGGAATTAGGACATCTATGGCCGTTTTGTGACTACAACATTTTCACCGCATTTATTCAACCCTCTCTGTACACCTGTCCTACAGTAATCAGGTGAAACATGTTCAAAGTTCATGTCCTAGATACAGCTTATGAAAAAAGAAATTAAAATACTGGGATTAAGACAAAATAGCAGGTCCCCAAAACAAGCTTGGCTCGAGGCTGCTTAAAATGACAATCTGCTCTTCAGGATAAATCACTAGGCTTTGAAACCAGCTTCCCATTCCTTGTCTACACTGAGTTCTCCCTTCCCTGCCGCCGACCCNCTAAGGTGACTTGCAAAAAGACTGTCGTCATGCTGCCATGTTTTGCATCCTATAGTCCTGTAGAGTGAAGCCCTAAGAGTTTCAGAGATTACAGGACTTTCTTACTTTTCCCATTAAATACCCATGATATCCCTCAGACCTATGGTCCTGGTGAATGCTTCACCAGTCTTCCGAGCAGCCCTTTTAAGGAGCCAAAAGAGCACACTATAGAGTCTCATATGCTACTTAAACACTCGAGGTGGATGAATGCCTACTGGACACCGGTTATCCAAAGCACGTGTTCAGTCTCAGAGCTAAAGGAATATAGAAAGATTATTTGACACTATTTTTTTTGCAGAAAAATCCTTTCCTATTTGTGGCTAGGCTTTACCCCATAAATCTACTGAACTTACATTCAGGAAATAAAGACTTTCCTATTAAATGAAAACTCAGGAGTCAGGTCCCTCTTTCTCCACCTGCCCAAAGATCTCTTTTTTAAAAAAAATTATGTAAAACTCCCCAAAAGCCTTCTTCTACACTTTCTCTCATATGATACATTGGCAAAAAGGCACAGAAAATCCTCTTTTTGCATTGTTCATAAATCACTTTTCATGTTTTATAAGAAGAGTCTCTTTCTATAGAACCACTCACTGCCCTATTGAAAACAGCAATATGATCATCAAAGCCTACTGGCTCAAAACTTTCCTGTAGGTGGCTAAAATCATTGCCATCTTGTTTGTCCTGGGTGCACTGGGCACACTCATTTTGCTCCATTTGAGGTCGCAGTCCTGTCAGCACACAAGGAAAACCAACCTCCCCAGGTGAACATTAAACATCTAAGCTCAGGTTGAATTAAGACTTTACACCTTTGTCTAATTCCATTTTTAGTTAACAGATATTATTTTTTTCCAATCAAATTCCAGTGCCCTCACTTGATAAGTTGTTTTTCAATTCTTCACAGTTCCTTGATGTCAAGTAACATCATTTATGCTTTTTTTTTATTCACTGTTTTTTCCTTCAAGGCAGAATAAATGGGCATGCATGCATTCTTTTCATGAATTCTTCAAAAGGATAAAAAATATGTTCATGTGGATGTAGATGAAAGAAAGGAAGACGGAGTGAGAGAGCAAGTAAGCAAGGCCTAATATTTCGAGATAGGCTTTTCAGGTCAAAAGACATAGCAGCTCCATTTAGGAAACATATTCCAAGCATAGGAAAGGGTACAAAAAGCTTCCTGCAACAGGCATTCATCATTTTCTATACATTACTTTTCTTTTAAATCATGATGACAGCAGGGCTCTACCTTCTGTGCTTAGTTTATCTAACACATTTTTCCTAGAAGTGTATTCTGTCATTTATGCATATGAGCACATCCACATTCAATGACAACAGAGGGTACAAACTTACCTCCACTGAGGTCATCAAATATAATTATAACTGCAGCAAGAATCTCCCCCTAGGCCTCCACAATGAATTGATCTCTCCTAGCTGTCTACTATCACTCAGTATTTAAAAACGTGTTTTAACAATTTCAATGCAAGATAGCTACATTTTCTCATCATAATCTTCCATTACCAAATTCCTCTCATCAGAACGGGTCCCAAGATGCACTTTTCTGAGTACAAAAGCCATATGCAGTGAGAACGTACCCTTGACAATGTTTGAATACAGCACCCATTCCATGTAAACATCATCTTAGTCCACAACAACTAGAATGTGTTAGACAAGAGCATTGTACGTGACCAAAATTTCAGGGGAAGTTCAGTTAGACATATTTCCTGAGCTGTCGTACTGCGGTTCTCATCTCTGCTACACTTACGCTGCTTCATGGGAGGCACTGTGAACAGGCCAAGGAGAATTAACTCTCATGCTCACATCCTAAATGTGGTCTCACCAGCTAAGAGGTAAAACCAGAGCTAGAAAAACCGGCTTAAAATTAATACATTAAAACATTTCCCTATTCATAAAGCATAATAAGCACATTGAACAGAATATTACTTCCATAAATGTTAATGGCTCAAAATGATTTGCAGTATCATCACTGCAAGCTGCCCACCACAAGTGTTGAATACTCAGAACAAGCTGGCTCTCCCTGCTCATTCAGTTTGCTTTTCAATCCTAACGAGACAAACATAAGCAATTGGAGAGAGACAAAAAAAGAATGTTGTCAAATTTAAAATGCTTCCAATATAATACTACTTCAGTTTCAAGAAAAACAAAGCATGCACAGGGCTATCATGGAAGGGGCCTCAATACAACAGAAATGAATTTATTTAAAAATTTGAAAAGGAACTTAAAATGTCAACCTATTGCACAATCATCCAGCTCTGCTTGACACAGCATGACTTTGTCTACACAACACACTGAAAGTTTTGAAGACTGTTTCACAGTTGTGCAGCATTATTTAGAGTCAAATATTAGCAGCACTGAAAGCCAGGCCAGTAGATTTAAACAGCCCCAGCCCTGACGTGAATAAATCTTGGGAGACAATGGCTGTAACCTATGCCAGTATCCTTACACCTCTGCTACTACTGAAGTTGCACCAGTGATAGTGACTGGGAGAACATTTGGAAAAAAAACCCTAACTTATATACAGCGTCCACAAGAAAGTGTAGAATCATTCCCTTGGCTCTTTTTTTCCTACTGGCCAGACTCTGAGGAGAAACAGATGTCTCTTGAAACATGTCCTGTTGGCAAGAGACAGCAGCCTTAAATTCATTTAGGACAATGACACATTCCAGTGTAAATACGCATTGTGACTTATGGGGAAATTAACCATGCAGCTCTGATTAGCAATAACAGAGACACGAACAGCCAGTATCTACAACTCAAAATGGATATTAAATATACACCATTGCTTCTTGCAGTCCCTTTATTTTAACAGAAAAGTAACACATCCTAAAAATTGCCAAAAAGGGAGAAAATACTTCCCAGTTGTCTTGCATTCTGTTCAGCTAAAGACTAAGTGTTTAAGTCCTGTGATATCCATAGGAATTACTACATTTATATACAGATGATAACCTGACATCTGTTAACATCAAAAGAAAAAAAACCTTTGAGTTTGAAAGTCTAGGCAGTCTTTCAGTTGTAAGACCCATTCCTGGTGCTATCAAGATTATTTTTTTTATGTAAGAGTCTTCAAAGTAATGTATATGATCATAGTAGAATATCAAAATAAGATACAAAAAGTAGAATATTATAACAAGTTGATAAGAGAATTAGATAATGAAATTATGTTTAACCAACCTGAAAGCCTTCTACAAGATGACTAGCTTGGTAGATGCAGGAAGAGCAGTGGATTTTGTTTCTTGACTTCTGCAAGGTTTCTGACACTATATCCTTATAGACAAACTGAAGAGGGGCTAGATAAAATGACAGTGATGTAGATTAAAACCTGGCTGAACTGCCTGGCTCACAGAGTTGTGACCAGTGCATTGAATTCCAGTGGAGGCCAGTCACTGATGCTACAACCTCAGAGGTCAGCACTTGCATCAGTACTGTCTAAAACCTCCATTAATGACCTGGATGACAGGACAGAATGCACCCTCAGGAAGTTTGCAGACGATAAACTGGCAGGAAAGGTTGACACATGGGACCACAATGCTGCCATTCAGAGGTACCTTGACATGCTGAAGAAGCTGGTCAAAGAGAATCGCATCAAGTTCAACACATGTGGAGTGTTGTGCTCACTGTGGAGCTCCCCAGTAGGGATGGGGGATGGAAGCAACTGCCACCAGCAGACCAGACCGAATCCAGCAAATGGCCACATAGATGGTCACAGGACTGGAGCACTTGTTATCCAAGGAAAAGCTGAGAGATTTGGGTGGGACTGTTCAGCCTAGAGAAGAGGAGGCTCACAGGGAATCTTATCCACATATATAAATATACAATAGAAGCAAGTAAAGATGATAGATCCAGGTTCTGTAGCACTCAGCAAAAGGACAAAACAGCTGGCACAAACTTAAATACTGTATGTTCCATTTAGCCACTTAAAGGAAAAAAAAAAAAAAACACCTTTTCACTGTAAGATTGATTAAACGCTGCAAAAGCCTGAGCAAATACATTTTGAACTCTTCATGCTTGGAGTTCTGCTTAACCTGACTGGACATGATCCTGAGCAGCCTGCTGTAGCTGACCATGGTTTGAACAGGGACATCCTTTCCAACCTCAACTACTTTGGGTTTCTGTGAATAATTCAGTATGTATGTATCATAAAGATGACTATTTGCACTACGATATCCAATACAGGATACAGCCATGAATTGCAAGTTGAACATTAACACGTATATGTTGGGGGCAGGGGAGGAGAAACGGGGAAAAAAATAGAAGTCTCTCTCTTCAAGACATTGCTCAGCTTCTCTTCAAAAAATTATACATTTAATAAATCAGTTCTCTGCTCTGATAGCCTCACAGGATCATGGACAGGCAACACATTGTATTTCTTCAGCATCCTTTAGGGTATGAAGACATACACTTTAGCCTTCAGTCTATTAACAATATGGATTCAATTTCAGCATTCCCTAGACAGTCAGGAATCTGGAAATTGCTTTGCATATTCTAGACAGGTATCCTGCTGCATCAAAAAGCAGCCCATTCTCACCATATGCCTACCTCTATGTAATGCCTCCTACACAAGTTCTCACCTTTATACAATAGTACCGAAGATGTATGTGTTTTTAACATACATAGTCTCAGTCATTTGATGTGCCATCATTAATTCTTTTGGTAGGCAAACAGAAGAACAAAGAGTAGATAAGCACGAAAGCAAAGCAGGCCAGAAGTTGGGTTTTGCATACCAGTGAAAAAGAAAGGGAATAGTAGCGAACACAGAACTCAGACCTGCTGGATAACAGAAAACAGTCAGAAAAAACCAAGTGAAAGAAATCCATCTCACATGTATTTTCTTGTAGTTTGTATAATTGGCATTTCTGCATAATTCATTTTATAAGCCTGGATGTCCCAAAGTGCTGATGTTCTGGGCATTCAAATTCAGCCTGTAGAACTGAGGAACCTCAAAATCCCATGACTGGAGAGGGAAGCTGGGAGCGGGGTTGGAAAAATAAAAAA